>CBVK0100154996.1:0-26217 GCA_900067695.1 Picea abies
GCTCTTCCGATCTCACCCAAGTACTCATGGAGCCTTTTGAAAAATGGGCTCTAGACTTTGTAGGGCCTATCTTTCTAATGTATAAGAAAAATAGGTATATTCTGGTATGTACTGATTATGTCACTAAATGGGTAGAAGCTAAACCTATTTTGCATGCTACTAAACAAGCTTTTGTATATATATTTTTTGAGGATATATTTACTCATTTTGGTGTCCCAAGAGAGATTGTTATAGATCAAAGCACTCAATTCACATCAAAACTAATCCAGACCAGCATAGAGCAGTACAAGATCAAGCATAAGAAGTCTTCCCCATACCGTCCACGGGCCAATGGATAGGTGGAATCCACAAACAAAGTTCATGAACCCATCTTAACCAAAACAATTCAGCGGCACTATCGAGATTGGGCTGATCGAATTCTAGAGGCACTTTGGGCATACTTGACTAGATGGAGGAATACAACCGGGAATGCACCATATGAGCTTGTATGTGGTAAACAAGTTTTCTTGCATATTGAGTTCCAAATAAAAAAAAATCAGGATAACAATCAATCTAGGAATGGATCTCTAAGAGGCTCAACAAAAAAGGATAGCACAACTCAATTAATTGGACGAGATTAAGCATGATGCAATTAATCACACTACTATCATCCAACAACCAAGAATGAAATGGAATGACAAATTCATCAAAAAGAAAAAATTTAAACCAGGTGACTGGGCTCCTTTATTTGATTCCAGATTTAAATTTTTTAAAGGAAAGCTCAGTACTCATTGGTTATGATGTTATGAGATAGAGATAGTTTTTGATAATGGATCAGCTAAAATCAAGACCATTGACAAGGATGAAATTTATTTTCTAGTAAATGGACCTAGACTAAGGTTATATAAAAATCCTTTAAATAGAGAAGAATTTGTCAATAATCTACTTCAATAAACATAGATGGAGATAGTGAGGAAGGGATATTCTTCCCCTGCTCCTATCTCAAATTCATCTTTCTTTCTCATGCTATAAAAAGAGAAAAAATAATTAAAAATAAAAAGTAAAGACAAAAACAAGAGTGGAGTATGTGGAAACCAATTTACTGGCACAATTGTGCAAGAATTTTGTTTGAAAACCAGTGGTCTGGTGGATAGAATTCAAGTTCTTCCAAATAATTACAAGATTTTTCAAAGAGTTCATGTTCAATATTTCAACATTCCAACTTCTTATTCTCAGCAACAAGTTTTTTTTTTGTTTTTTTTTTATTTATTTATTTTCAGACTGCAGAAAATTAGTTTTTGTAGCATTCATTCAGATTGTTTTTTCTTATTTTCCAGATTTAAAAGTTCAAAGATTTTTAGAGTTACGTCACTGTATAAATTCATTAGTAGTTTCCAGAATATTCAAGTCTTTAATTTATGTTCAGAATCTCCAGAGTTTTATTTACTACAACATTCTAGATTTCCTCCAAATCAAACATTTGTAGACAATTTCAGTTCAAGTTCAGAGTTTACTGATCAAAGGGATCTACGCAGCAAGTTAATTTCTGCAGTTTGCAGAATTTTTGTAGTTACAATGACTTTCAGTACGTATCAGAGGTCTCATGTACCCATTTTTCAAGAAATTGTTAGAGATTAACATGTTTTTCAATCTAGCATACACCACAATTTTAGTAAGGTTACGAATTGCATGCATTTTGTCATGAAATCTATTATTCACAATTCTGAAACTTCATCAACAATCTTCAATAGCGTTCTTTATATATTCATCAACCAAATTCCATAAATCTTCATCAATTCTAGAGTTTTCTAGAGTTATGCATCAACAGAATCAACATTAGCATCAACAAAATCAACATTAGAATCAACATGAATGTGGGGTGAATTATATGGTAATAATTCGATACATTAATTATCAATCTGGATTTGTAAACTTACGAAGTGCTAGGCACAATATATGTGGAGTTAATGTCAAAGTGTCTTACACACCATTTTCTAATGAACTATGAAGCAAAACTAGTAGAATTGATTTCTCATCTAGTAATGAATATTCTAAGGTAGAATTGCAGGTTGAATATAGATCCTTATATTCAATAGTATTATGTTGGACTCACTCTATATGTTAGATTGAAAACCTTCAATTGAAACTATGAACAACAAAATTGAGAAACTTAATGCGTGCGGACACGATATCTATCATGAGCAGTGGTCGACCAATGAATAATTTGTGATCATCAATTGCATCAATCTGCAACTCTGGCAATTCTTTGTCCAGAAAATCACCAAAAATATAAACTTAATTAAAAGTGGGTAGGTTCGAGTGGTGTGAGGAGTATCATTGTGATTACATATGGTATATTTTTTTAGATTAATATAAGTTGTCTGGATCAGAAGTATCGGGATTTTTGCCCCAAAGATTCTTGTGAGGATATTTTCTTAATCGAGTTCTTTTATAATGTCTGTGTTTCTTTCATAGTCATGAATTCAAATGAATGTATTTTCTTTTGATATTTGAATAAGATAGGTGTTGCAGAATTCATCCACAGTTTGATGCTCTGTGGTACCTATTCAAGTCTTTTCATCTTTTCTTTCCTTTGAAAGCTACTTTAGAATTCATCTTATGTTGATGCTCTATTGTAGTTAAATGTTTTCTCCATTCAATCTCCATCTACAATGATAATTCTAGTGCCTAAGCAAGCCTTTTTTTATCCTGCCTTTGATCAGCCTTTGTTCTATTAACCAAGTGTCCAGCAGATTTTGATCTCAGACCCTATGACTCCATGCCCAATGGATGTCTCAATCTGCCCTACCATCTTTTAAAACCTTATTAAACTCTGCTCTATCTGAAGATCTATCCACTAAACTAATTGAAAAACAGAAAGAGAGATCCCTCTCTGGATTGGAAGGGCTAGCTTCCAATCTAAAAGTAGGTTTGTTGTTACCTCCGAGTTTTCCTCCTTCAACAAAGGGAAATTACAGAGTGATAACACACTAGTAGCAAACCTACATTAGATTAGTTGTAGGGCTTTGGAATAGGTGTTGAGGATGACTCTCCAAAGATATAAAGCAAACATAGAATCCTAAGTTGGGGACAGAAAACCATTTGTTCCATCATTGTTATGGGCAACCCTTTTCACACAAGGGCCAATCAAAAGGTCACATTGGGGCCAATGGAGTAACTAACCCTGCTTCGTTGGTCTTGGTGGAGTGGTCTACACGTATTACAAACAATGTCGAAAGACACTTGGGGATCACTTGAGAGGATTACACATCTATGGGAGGCACCTCTCCATGGGATTTCGAGTCTTAAACGGCCTTGCCCTTGCATGTATATCTGATTGTCGATTGTTTCCCTAGACTTTTGTTGTTGTAAGTGGTGACCTTAGCGGCCATAATATTTAGGGTTTATACATGAGGGGACGGTGAACGGGAAAGTATTTGTTGTACCTAGAACAAACGTTGGTCAAACTCACTTGAGATCCTTGGAGGGTAACCCATGGTTATACCGTGAGGGAACTTTCACCAGGGTGTAATTCCCTTAAGCAGGTTGCCAACGTAACTGTTCCACCCGCTCTATCTCATGCCCTTCTTATTTTGATCTCGCAACGTTGTATTTCATCACCAACTAGTACGTTCACTTTGAGAAGCTTTTTGTTTGTTTGTTTGCTTCCTAGATCTTTTTTAGCGTGTGTTGTTTGTTTTCCCTTGCAAACCTTATGTTGAGTCTGTATATATGGAATTAGTTCCTAGAATGACCAACCAAGGGACACCTTTTCCTGGAGAACTTTTTGTTTTTCCTTCTTATGGAAACGTTGGTCCTCCTTTTATTGCCACTTTGGGTCTTCCAGGATTCATTATTGGGTTACCGGTATGGTTGTTTTCCACTTCGGTAATCCTGAATGCACCAGGTGCTTCAAATGCAAGCACTCCACCCCAAGAACAACAACCTCATGTTGACCCTTCGCCTTCTTTGCCCATCAGGTCTTCTTCACTTTCTTCTTCTTTTCCTAGTGAAAGCTTTGAAGCTAGTAATCAGGTGAATAAGAAGAAGAAGAAAAGGAAGATTAAGAAGAAGAAAAATAAGCAAGGTGCCAAGCTTTCAGTCATTGCAGGTCATGTTGGAAACAAACAACCAGCTATTGTTCATCATGTTGGGAGTGTTGATGATGTCATTAAGACTACCAAGTCAACTCGTAAGCCCAAATTCCCTTGTAGGATTTGTAAAGGCGACCATCTTCTTAAGGATTTCCCTGGTATATCGAAGGTCTTAGAAGTGTGGTGTATGAGTTCCCAACGACCTACATCGCTAGCCTTTGAACATCATGTTGATGACAACCCATCAACTAGTCATAGTATGGTTGGGGAAAAGAAAAGAAGAGTAAAATTTCTTTGTAGGTTATGTGAAGGAAGTCATCAAACTTACCTTTGCCTTTGTATGAATGAGGCTTCATGTTTGTTGGAAAATATTTTTGATGTCCAACAAAAACTTCCAACTGCTTACCGTAGACTCTCTTATAACTTGCCACTAATTGATCAATTGGTCGATCCGACACCATCATCAGTCGATCCCACTCTCCCTTTAGAGAGTGAAGTTGATCAAGTGGAGATCCGACACCATCATTGGTTGATCCCACTCTCCCTTTGGAGAGTGAATTTAATCAAGTGGTCGATCTGACACCATCGTCGGTAGCTCCCACCCTTCCCTTGAAGAGTGAAGTTAAAATGGTTGATCTGGTTCCATCGTCAATCGATCCCACTCTTCCTTTGAAGAGTGGAGTTCAAGTGGCCGACTCATTTCCATCATCGGTCGATACCACTCTTCCTTTGAAGAGTGAAGTTGATATTGCTCGGGTTTTTCTCACCTCTTCATATTCCTCTAGACAAGGGGGGATTTTACTCATTCCCATGGAACCCCCTCCATGTACTGAGATCATTTACTTTGTTTGGAATAGACTGACATGACCTCGCCGTCCTTCCTACCTGCCTTTCGAAATCATTGTACAGGTTTGCAATATAAACTATGTCACATTGTTATAGACGAAGGTGCTTTTGTTAGTATTTTATCCTGAACCGCTTGGGAAGCTTTGGGTTCCCCTCAACTTGTGCCCATTAACCAAAATCTGTTAGCTTTTGATAGAAGAGCTAGTGAATCTTTAGGGATCCTTCCTTAGTTTCCTATTGCCTTAGGAGGGAAAATTTTCCATATTGATGTGATGATAGTACAAGGAACCTTGGATTTTAATTTACTCCTCGGGTGGGACTATGTTTGTGCTATGAAAGCTATTGTGTCCACACTCTTTCCAGTGATGTATTTCCCTCATAATGGAAACATTGTGACCATTGACCAACTTTCATTCATTGGCCCTCATATGACGTCCAACCATCCGACTTCCCTGAACGTTCCCAATATGGTGGTATCCACCCTGCCACGGGTTAATTATGTGGTGACATGTCTCGTGTTTTCAATTGCAGATGAGAATGAGCCTCTTGTAGTATTCTCAACTTCTTCTGACTTGGATCCGATAGTTAACATGGTGATCTCTTCAATAGGGCTATCAGAGCTTAATCTCCCTACCCCTATTGTAGCCCTCGATATGCATTCCTTCCAGAGCATTGTTCTCCCGTCCAATGAAGATATATTCGAAGCCATGATCGAGGTATGTCCCTTGACATGTATTCCTTCCAAAGAATTGTCCTCTTGGAAGCCATGATCAAGATGAGGTTATGAGCATAGTTCTCGTTTCTGTGTCAAGCTCGTTAAAAAGTGAAACAACCAGCCATGAGCATAATTCTTTGTCTGTCTCAAGCTCGTTAAAAATGTAACAGACCTCCACCCCCGCCCTTCAATTTATTTGAGTCTTTTACTAGATCTCGTGATTGAGCCTTCATTTCATCTGCCTATGTTGGTTGATCCTCTTTCTTCCTTTGGTGAACATTTACCTATAAGTAGCCAAGAGTCTAATCAAGTACAACATGTCTCCAGCCTTTGGACCTTATGCTAGAGTTAAGTCGCTAGCTTCTTAAGCTAGGGGAAAAGTACCAACCACTGATGGGTATCACTCGAAACCTTTGGACATTACGTTGCGAAGTTTCGAGCACAGTTAGTTTTTAGTTTCAAGCTCGCGAAAAAAATGAAACCAATCCCAAGCGTAGTTTTACTTTGTTTCAAGCTTATGTATAAATGAAACCAATCCCGAGCTTAGTCTTTATTCTTTCTCGTGCTCATAAATACATGAGAATAGAATATCAATCTTAGTATTTGTTCTTTCTCGTGCTTGTAAATAAGAAGGAAAAACAATAAAAGTGGCAATAAAAGGAGGACTCGTAAAAATGAAAGGCCTAGTCAGGCCTCGTCCTGATCTCGATGAAGGTAGTTAATGGAAATGGGGGTGGTGGTTGAGACCTCATCTCACCCCATAAATGGAAAACATGCTAAGGACAACCATGAGTGCATATTGGCAATCCGAAGTTTCCTTTTGGATGGATTTTCCTGCAAAACACATAACTGAGGCGAGCTCGCGTCTGACATGAGAAGGCCTACACAGTATGACAAAGCAGGCACCGACTGAAAACTTTAAATGCAGTGGTCCGATCACGCTCCTGGTAGTTGCAGCAGTTCTGAGTATATATGCTCAGTTTTGATATTTTGTTATCGTCGATGGTTGAGCTAGGCTCTCGCATTGTAAAGCTTTGATGAAAGCTCTGATTATCTGTTATGTAATAGGATTTGAGATTTCATGTTTAATATAAGTCGGCTTCTTTCCATCTCTCTGTAAAAGTTGTGTTAGAACACTCGGGCATGGAGGATCCAATCGAGGGTTGTATGTTGTTGTTATGAAGGTTTGATTTCAGTAGTATTGTGACCAGTTTTAATCAGTTCGTTTTGTTATCTTTTTTCCTCTCACACTGAAGAGCTTGGGCATGGATGATCTAGTCGAGTTGTTGTAGCTACATCGTGATGTATGTTTGATCATTGTGTTGTTATGATTGTGTTGCTTAAATATAATTCAGTGTCTGAAACTTTGAATCCAAGAGAATCTTCTGTTTGATTTTTTCCTCCTTACGCTGCTGGAAGACCTGATGTCCATAACAAACCTCTACATTCTCCTCACCAAGACTTCCTTCTATTCACCTTTAATCCAAATTACTAACTAAATTTGATCAAGACCTCAATTGCATGTGCATACCAGTCCAGTTTTATGAGTTAAAGCGATATCATCTTGAGTCTGCACCCATTTGACCTCTTTAAAATTATTTGTGGCATACAAATTAATGGGTACTTGGCTTACTCTCTTTGCAATCGGAGGGTGACTTCTAGTGCTAACATTAATGGCGCCGTTGTCGGGAACGGATTTGAGCAGATTGAAGAGCTCCCTGGGAAGAACGACATAGATCCAACTCTTGATGGTAGACAAGAGAGGGATACATAAATTGATTGTAATCATCTACCTGATGACTCCACATCAGAGACTCCACTGGGGAGGATCCTGTTGACAGAAAAATGACCATACCGAAGGGATAGACCAGGTATCACTCTATGAGTTTTCTTCATGAAATCTTGTTCTTCTTTATCAACTCATTTCTCTCTTTCCCTTCGCATATAAAGAGGATTATCCTCTGCTTTGTATATTCAGATGAGAATAAGCCTTCCTTCATTCATCCATCCTTGGAAGAAGAAGACATGCCCTCTTCTTGTGTTGTATATGCCGATCATGTGTCTTCACCTCATCCTGTTCATAAAAGTGAGATATGTGTTGCATCTCCTCTCGAAATTGATCACCCTTGTAGCCTTGAGGAGGTTGAAAATGATTCACAGCCTTCTCAGATCTCGTTACCTCTTGTTGTTTCTGTTGAACCTCCCCATCCTCTTGTTGAATCCCATATTCAGCCCACAAGTTTTCAAGCTAATATTAGAGACAAGATGTTTAAGCCTCTAAGGCTGCCTCATCACCTGCATCCTTATCCTCCTTATTCTTTTCAGTATCTTCCTCGATTTTCTAGGGAGGATCATGTTACAGCCGAGAGGCACTTGGGGGCCTTTGAGAACTTTATTGATCAATTTGAGATTGTTCATGATGATGTTACCATGAGTTTGTTCTCACATTCCTTGTCTGGAGATGTTGTTGGGTTGTTTAGATGTCTGGAGGTCGGTTCTATTGGTTCCTGGACTGAGCTATGCCATGTTTTTTTAAAGTGTTGGGGTGAGAACAAATCCCTTGATCAATATTGGTTTGGTCTTAATGCCTTGAGGAGAGGGGAAGAGGAAGCCTTGGTTGTATTCAATAGGAGGTTTTACAGCGTTTATCATAGTATGCCTGTGGAGATTAGACCCATAGAGATTGTTGCCATGGTGTACTATGTCATGGCTCAGCATCCAGAGCTTGTCCTTCTCCTGAGAGAAAAGAAATCTTCATTGTTAAGACATTTGTTTGAAGATGTTGTAGAGGTCGAAGAGAACATCAGGGCTAGCAAGTGGGTTCATAGGCAGGCATATCTCGAAAATTTGCATGTACATGAGCAAGAAGACTGTCAATCTGTTTCAGATTCTGAGCAAGAAGATACTAAATATGAATCAGATCTGGAACAACAACAAGGAAGTAGGTATGATTCACAGTTGGAATCAGGTTCTTCAACATTTGCATATTTTTCTATGGGCAGGAATGCACATCAATCTTATGATCAGTTTCCAGAAAATTTTGAGCATGTAGCAGTGGTTGATTGCATAGATAACTGTATGTTCTTGGCTGATCATAGTTATGATGTTCCAAATCATGTTGCACCTTTATCTTGTGACCATTCTTATGAAGAAGAGACGACAATTGTTGATTATCAAGAGTTTGTTTCAAAAGAACAAGGAGGGCATTTATTTGCAAGCAGAGAGAATTTTACAAAGGAGCAGCCTGGTCTTCTAAAGCAGCCAGGATTCTGTCACATTATTCATGATCCTGTGGCCATATACATGGAGTCATACATTTCAGATTTTCTGAAATTTTCAAATTTAATTACTTCACCAATACTCACAGATGAGTATGGTGTTATGAAAGATTTCCAATACCACACTATAGAGCCTTTTCCTTTATTAATTAAGCAAAAGCATTAGGTGGAAATCAACTATCCTAGACTCACAGAAAACACAGAGCATCATGTAAAGGAGGAGCTTAGTGGGCAATTTATCTCCTGTCCAGAACCAGTAATTGAGCAGGTATCACCTGGTACCAGCCAGCCTGCATCAGTTCTCCACCCACCTGTGCACTATGAGAACATCACACGATGGGTGAGCCGCAATAAAGGACATGAGTTAATTTCTTACCAGTTGAGCTCCCCTGATTATAAATTTTGTGACCCTGTGGGATCATATATGGAGTTGTGTTTTCCAAAAGCATTGGAGCCTGCAAATTTATTCACCTTATCATCATTTGGGGGTAAGTCAATGTTCCAATCCATGTCCTCGTTTTGTTGTCATACTTCCTTAGCTTTTTGTGGATTATATGCAGTAAAGAGAAGGATCATATTACCAGACAGTCTAGGTGGCTATGGTGGAAGTTTGCTTTCACCTAGCACTTTGTAAAAATCAATTAGCTTAGGTTTTTGTACATAAATAAGCTCTATCAGGAGCAGGTGTGTTTGCTTTATGTCTGTAAGCATAATAGTGTGCGGGTCGGCATGGATTCCTCAGGAGGATGTTTTTGAGCATGACTCCATAGCCCAATGCAGAAGGCGATTGGAACTATTTGTTCTTGGCAGCTTGCAGGGAGCATGCCATCCCCTGTGGAGCCAAATGTTATCGCATATAGTTATCACATATAATTATCAAGGGCGGTAGGTCGTCCAAATTCGTGGTCTGCACAGGAAGTGTTTGAGTGCAGCATGCAGAGCAGCTATTTCGGGCTTAAAATACGAACACGCGGGCTCAGTTTTGCGACGATGGAGATCCCCTGTGAGGATCAAATTAGCGGCCCCCGAGTATTCAGAGTTTCATAATTGCACGTAGTATAGCGCCATGAAAAGAGTCGAAGCTCAAAGTGAGATGAGTCGTTGATCTTGAAGGGAGCACGTGGCGTCTGATCCAAGTGTTCAGGAAAATAGGCTTCGAGAGTTTTGAAGTAGGAAGTGTGTAAAAGTCACAAAGTCCCAAAGTAGATCTCGCCCATCTGAATCCAGACTACCACACGTCATCAGATCTATCACTCCGAGAGTTTTACTTCAGGAGTTTTGAAACGAGAAACGTGCTAAGTTCCCGAAGTGCATTTGGATATGAGCACCAAGTTATGGCCCGAGGTCACATGCAGAATGGAGCTATGGAGAGGAGCTACGCAAAAGGCCGAAAACACTTGTATTGGTCACAAAATAAGATCTGCATGGCCTCGAGGCGTCGGGATTGACTCGAAGAAGTCGTGGGCACCACCTGGAACATTCATGGGTGTTAAGCCTCGTCCCGATCTCGATGAAGGTAGTTAATGGAAATGGGAGCAGTGGTTGAGACCTCGTCTCACCCCATAAATCGAAAATAGGTTGAGGATGGTCGTGAGTGCAGATTGGCAATCCAAAGTTTCCTTCTGGACGGATTTTCCTGCAAAACACATAACTGAGGCAAGCTCGCATCTCACATGAGAAGGCCTGCACGGTCTGACAGAGAAGGCACCGACTGAAAACTTTAAATGCAGTGGTCTGATCACACTCCTGGTAGTTGCAACAGTTCTGAGTATATATGCTCAATTTTGATATTTTGTAATGGTTGATGGTTGAGCTAGGCTCTTGCATTGTAAAGCTTTTATGAAAGCTCTGGTTATCTGTTATGTCATAGGATTTGAGGTTTCATGTTTAATATAAGTCAGCTTCTTTCCATCTCTCTGTAAAAGTTTTGTTAGAACACTCAAGCATGGAGGATCTAGTCGAGGGTCATATGTTGTTGCTATGAAGGTTTGATTTCAACAGTGTTGTGAACAGTTTTAATCAGTTCATTTTGTTATATTTTTCCCTCTCACAGTGAAGAGCTCGGGCATGGATGATCCATTCGAGTTGTTGTAGCTGCATCGTGATGTATGTTTGATCATTGTGTTGCTATGATTGTGTTGCTTAAATATACTTCAGTGTCTTAAACTTTGAATCCAAGAGGATCTTGCGTTTGAGTTTTTCCTCCTTAGGTTGTTGGAAGACCTGATGTCCATAGCAAACCTCTACATTCTCCTCACTAAGTCTTCCTTCTATTCACCTTTAATCCAACTTACTGAGTGAAGTTAATCAAGACCTCGCTTGATTGTGCATACCAGTCCAGTTTTATGAGTTAAAGAGATATCATCTTGAGTCTGCACCCATTTCACCTCTTTAAAATTATTTGTGATATACAAATTAATGGGTATTGGGCTTACTCTCTCTTCAATCGGAGGGTGAATTCTAGTGCTAACAGTATCCTGCCACAGTGTCGCATGTTGCTTGTTCACAGGGTGCGACATTGTTCATATGAAGGAAAAAGGAAGAAATTCCGAGAATTTTCTAAAATAGAAGCTTTGAGGATGAGGTGTCTTCCGATCGGTTTGGATCTCACCCGTATTCCTAATCTGATGAAGATCCTAACCTCTCATCCTAACCTTCTCATCCCTTCCTTTTCAAATATATAAAAGGAATCATCTCTCATGAAGAAAGCTAATAAACTAATCAATCAATCAATCAATCAATCATGATTAGTGGTCAATCATGGCTTTAGCTTCTGCTTTGTTAAGGTGACTTTTGACCTGGATTGGCTAGTATCAAACCTATGGTGTCGTAACTCGTAGAAGCAAAGGGTTTGTGTTGGAGCAAGGAATCATTGGGAGGGACTTCACAACATCAAGGCTCTAGTTGTAATCTCTTCCATTATTATTAATACAAGAATATATGTTCTTTCCCACAAATGCTATCCATTTTGAGTTATCTTTGTTGCAATTCTCCTTGATCATTTGCATAGGTTTTATCAAATTATACTTTTGTTACTTTCGCTCTTGTTGGCTTGTTTTTTCTTACAGGTTATCACCCACAAGTGTTAAGACGAAGCTAGAAACTACAACTAGCTAGGACAACCATCAATTAAAAGGTGTGAGCTCTTGCTAGCTAGTATTTTTTATTGTATAAACCTAGGGAAAGTTATATGTTCTGTCTTGTTTAGTTCTAGTCTTGGTTTCCGAGATAGGGAGATTGGTCTGTGTCCGCATAGACTAGTTTGTTCATCAACGGGAGGAGAAATGTATTAGCCTATTATGTTCTTTTTCAGAATTCATGGATAGCTTAGTTGTGGCTAGAGGGAGTAATTCCACCACTTTAGTGTTATAAGGCGTAGCTACATATCTATTATCAGAATAAATGAGATAGAAGAACATGGAAGGATCGACTAAAGATATCTTAATAGTGAGAGGTCAACCAATCGACAAGGATAAAGGCAAATTCTCTGGTAGAAATTCTAAGTCGAAGGGTAGATCTAAATCCCTAGTTTAGTCGATGAAAAGTTGTTGGAAATGCAATAAAGTTGGGCATTACAAAAGGGACTACAAGTTGAAGGTGATAGAAGTCAGTACAAGATCTGACAATACACCTTACAGAATGGGCACACCGAAATTGAAGGAATTGCATATGCAACTTGAAGAGATATTAAGGAAGGGGTATGAACGCCCAAGTGTGTCACCTTGGGGTGCCCCAGTTTTTTTTGTGAAGAAGAAAGATGGAACCTTAAGGTTGTGTATTGATTTCAAATAGTTGAATAAGGTCGCCATAAAGAGCAAATATCATTTGCCAAGAATTGATTATTTGTTTGATTAGTTGAAAGGTGCAAGAATCTTTTCTAAAATCGACTTGAGATCATGTTATCATTAAGTGAGGACAAAGGAAGGAGATATTAGCAAGACATCATTTAGGACAAGATATGTGTGTTATGAATTCATGGTAGTACCATTTGGACTATCAAATGCCCCAACAATGTTTATGTTCCTGATGAATGGAGTGTTCAAGGAGTACCTAGACAAGTTTGTAATTTTGTTCATGGCTGAACTGAGTGTTCACGCGCCGTATTGTTAACCAAATCCGCGCCCAACTCCAAGCTGTTAGAGCTGTTCCAAATGCCAATGAAATATCCCACCAAATGTT
Source organism: Picea abies (assembly GCA_900067695.1). Classification (NCBI taxonomy): domain Eukaryota; kingdom Viridiplantae; phylum Streptophyta; class Pinopsida; order Pinales; family Pinaceae; genus Picea; species Picea abies. The sequence continues at coordinate 13,092 of CBVK0100154996.1, forward strand.
CCTTTAAATGTGCACCAGATTCACACGGTTTACGAATAGAACGTTTAACCGTGCAATGACATTTGATGTTACTATTTTAACTGCACGGGCCTTGCCACATATGTGATGAACCGTCGCCAAGATGGCTGCCATTGTACCATTTTCTTCTTTATCTTGGATCGGTGTAATTTTGAGGACGAATGACCCCCTGGATCATTCCTCCCCATTGGAGAGCTTTTGGACCTCCAAAAGCCTGAATCACTTTGCAAGTAAGTGAGGGTACAACTCCCTCACTTTTCCAATCTCCATCCATCTTGCTTTGCTAGGATGCATACCTTTAAGCCCCACTCGAAGGTACTCAACATTCCCCCTTCGTGAAGTCCTTACATTTCTGTCAAGAATGACATCATCCTGCAACTCATTCATATATTCAGATGCCATATCATCAACTGGAGGAATCTGCATGTTAGTTTCCTCATCCATGATCATAGGAGGTTCATACAATTTAAGATTCTCAACATTGACAACTGAATAGATTTGCATGTGTGGAGGTAAGTTCAAGCGAAAAGCATTAGTACCAATCTTTTCCAAGATCTCAAAAAGACCATACCTGATAGGCTTAAGCTTTTTACCTTCACATTTCATTCGTTCTTTGGTGATATGTAACCAGACTCGGTCTCCAACTTGGAATTGATGATCAACTTGATGCTTGTCATGCCTGGCCTTGTACTTTGCCTGGCTCTTCTCCAACTGTTCTTGAACTGCCTGCTGCACCGCTTGGATTCTCTGAATGAACTTTAAATCTTTATCTGCATCATGATGTCCATACACTGCATCTTTGCCAAAAGAAAATTCCATAGGTGTTTTTGGCAGATAACCAAAACAAGTTTCAAAAGGAGATCTTTTCGTGGAAGAATGAACTGCATGATTGTAAGCATGCTGTATATACTGCAATTGCTCATCCCAAAGTTTAGGATGTTTACTACAATATCCTCTGAGCAGCTGAACCACTGTCCTGTTCACTACCTCTGTTTGCCCGTCAGTCTGTGGATGAAAAGTTGTACTTTTCTTCAGTTTAGTATCCATAAGCTCCCATAATGTTGACCAAAGTTTCCCCAAGAACCGGGAATCCCGATCCGATACAATAGACATGGGTAGCCCAAAATGTACCCAAATATTCTGAAAGAAAAGATGAGTTGTTTGTTCAACAGTGATCTGTTTGTTACATGGCATCAAGATACACATTTTGCTGAATCTGTCCACAACAACATATAGGTAATCATGTCCTTTTCTAGACATAGGTAGTCCTCCTACAAAGTCCATAGAAATGCTTTCCCAGGGACGAGAAGAAACTGGAAGAGGTGTGTACAAACCCAATTTCCTATTGCTAGGCTTGCTTGTTGCACACATAACACATCCTCGTATGTATTTAGCTACAGTTTCTTGCATCTGAGGCCAATAACAATGATTCTGTAATACTGATAATGTTTTACTTACTCCAAAATGCCCTGCAATCAATGAACTATGTGCTTCTCGGATCACATGTACTCTCTCTTTTTCTGGAATACAAAGTTTACCAAGATGATACAGGAGTTGATTATGCACATAATAGTTCTCTTCCTGTTTACCATGTATTAGTGATGCATATACTTTCTTAAAGTGTTTATCTTCAGAATACTGTTCAATATAACTTTCATGTGTTAATGAACTGTTCTGAAGAATGATTGAAGCGTTTGTAGGTGGCCTCGATAACATGTCTGCTACCTTATTATGAATCCCTTTTTTGTATTTAATTACAAGATGAAACTGCTGTAGAAATCCCATCCATCTTAAATGTCTACTTTGTTGTACTTTAGTTTGAGATTGTAAATACTAAAGTGGTTGATGATCAGTATGTATAATTGTTTCTTTACCCATGATATAATGTTTCCACATCTTCACACTCTGTACTAAAGCATACAACTCTTTGTCATAAGTCGGATAGTTACTTACCGTAGTCGAGAACATTTCTGAATGGTAACAGACTGGCTTCCTCCCTTGCATCAAAATGGCTCCCATGGCAAACCCGTTGGCATCTGTTTCGATCTCGAATGGCTGCTGCAAATCTGGCAATGTCAGAACCGGCGTTGTACTAATCTTTTCCTTCAAAGTGTCAAAGGCTTTCTGATGTTTTCCTCCCCACTGGAAAATTTCTTTAATGCTTGTTAACGCATGTAATGGGGCAGAAATGGAAGAAAACCCATAAATGAATTTCCTCCAATACTGAACCGCACCCAGAAAACTTCTGATTTCAGTAACGGTATTAGGCCGTGGCCAGTTTACAATGACAACAACCTTGGCTGGGTCCACTCGCAGGTCGCCTCCACCAATAATATGGCCTAAATATACTAAAGAAGTTTTAGCAAACTCACATTTAGACATTTTTACAAAAAGCTTCTCCTTCCTCAGTACATCTAACGCTTTCTTCACATGTACAATGTGTTCCTTCCAAGTCTTGCTAAAGAAAAGGATATCATCCAGGTAAACGATTACAAAATCATCAATAAAAGGTCGAAAAACATCATTCATGACCCGCATAAAAGTAGCAGGTGCGTTACATAGCCCGAAAAGCATTACAAGCCATTCATACAAACCCTGTTTTGTTTTAAAAGTTGTTTTCCAAGCATCATTTTCAGCAACCCGGATTTGATGATACCCACTACACAAATCCAATTTAGTAACGTAAATTGCATGTTTTAACTGATCAAGCAAATCATCAATGCGAGGAAGAGGATACCTGTTTTTAATGGTGATTTTGTTAAGGGCCCTATAGTCGATGCACATTCTCCAAGACCCATCCTTCTTTGGAACCAAGACTATAGGAGAGCCACAAGGAGAAGTGCTTGGCCGGATGACCCCCTTCTCAATCAGCTCCTGAACTTGCTTCTTGATTTCCTCATTCTGCATAACAGACATCTGGTACATGGCTATGTTCGGAAGTGGCACATCCTGCTGCAACTGTATCTCATGTTGAATCTCTCTCTTTGGTGGTAATCCCTTTGGATCATAAAACAAATCATCATACTCAGAAATGATTTCAATTAGTTCAGATTTATGTTTAGGATCACACCCTTCAAAAGATTTAGAGATCTCATCATTCTTTACCTTAACCATCATTAACACAAAATTCTTACTAGCATTTACCAACCTCTTCATTTGTCCTGCAGAAACTATTGCTAGATTTGTTTTTGTCTTATGTGCTCGTACAATATATTCCACATCATCTTTAAAGAAATGATATTTGTTTTGATCTCTATAAAAGACTGCTTTCCGATCATACAAATATGGACTCCCAAGTACAATTCCACAAATGTCAAGTGGCACTACATCCAGTTCTACCTCATCCATAAACTTTTCAGTAATTGCAAACTTTAATACACATTTCTTTGTAACTTGCAATCGTGTATCATTAGTAACCCAACCAAGAGGATAGGGTTTTTCATGAGGCATAGTAACTAGATGCATTTTCTTAACCACTTCTTCTGATATTAAATTTACTTGTGAACCACTATCAAACAATGTATCAATCTTTGTGTGATTTGCAATGACACGAACATGAAACAGTGCACTTCTTTTCTTATCATTTCGCTTAGAAGTAGATGGCAGATTTGTACTTGCATTAGGACTTGAATTTGCATCAATGGGAAGTGAGATACCTTTATTCTTACCCTGGATTCCGACAGCTGTAACCTTCGTTTCATCACCTGAGTTGGATCCCAAGTCTTGAATAACTGCTGCAGTAGCTTTTGCTTTGCCTTTATCTTTGTTTCCTCCGTACTTCTTTGGCCTTAACTTTGGATGAAGTTTCCAGCACTTAGAGACATCATGCCCCTTCTGACAATGTGAACATGTAGGCTTTTCACCCTCTTTTTTAATAGTAGCCATCTTCTTTTTCCCCTTATCTTTACCTTTCGATTTGCTGTCAAACTTAGTTGATTTCTTCACAAAAGTATCATTAGCATGCTTCCCCCTAGCTTCTAAATGGGTGGCTTGAACACATACATCATCCAAGTTACTGGGGTTAAACATCAATAAAGTATGTCTCAAATAAGAATGCATGCCACCAATGTACTTAAGAAGAGTTTCATGCGTATCTAATGAAATATTCAATGCAATAGCCCTTTTTCTGAATTCATGAGTATAATCTTGAATACTTTGTCCTTTAGCTTGTCTAAAGGTTTGCCAACTCATGGTTAATTGTTGCATATGACCCAAAGGATAAAATTGCTTCCTTAATACTTCAATAAATTCATTCCAAACTGAAATAATTTTACCATTCTTTCTAAGATCTTGTTGAATCTTGCTCTCCCACCAAGTAAGAGCCATCCCACTCATTCTCAAAGTGGCCAATTGAATTCTGGAAGGGTCATCATTAATGCCCTACACCCTGCAATAGACTTCAAGCTGCTTGATCCAATTGTCTAACTTTTCAGCATCTAAATCTCCATTGTAAATTGGTAATTCAAATTTCACATCCAATTTGAAATATGGCATATTAGCATTTGCATTATTTGAATGAAAAGTGTGAGAATAAGAGGAAGTCTGATTAGTTTCAGGAGGATCACCATCACCTCCTACTCCTTTGCCCTTTTCTTCCTTCTTCATTTCTGCATTTTTGGATGAAGATTCTTCTTCTTTCTTCTTCCTTTTTGCTCGCTCATTGAGTAGAATTTCCATCATAGCTTTCATGCTGATAAAAGCCTCCAAAAACTCAGTTTCGGAAACAACAGGCTTTTCCCGTTCTATATGTCCTTCTTCTTCCCCTTGTGGAGAAGACATGGTTGTTCTCGAAAATGTCCTCCTCGAGCCAATCTCAGGTTCACCTTCTACCAGTTCTCCTTCACCAAGCTTAGATTTGGACCTGGTAAGCATTCATAAACTAGCACCAGCAGTTAACTCATCTCTGATACCATAATATGATCTGTCGGATCTCAACTTGTGTGCATTAAAAAGTTTTACGAATGCTCATAATCAATTTGTTCAACACATAAAGTAGCATTTAACATAATTAAAGGACAACTGTAAACTGAAATGAAAAGCAAACTAGACAGAAATGAGAAAACAACAACTGAAAGATGAGAACACAGCAAAAGAGAGTCTTCAAACGCAGAAGTTGTTAACGGAGTTCACCCCCTTCACTGGGCTACGTCTCCGGGTCCCTCTCCAATGGGTACCGATCCAATTAATGGCTATAAAATGGTACAGAATGTTTCTGGAATCTCTGAACATCAACTTCAGCAACAGAACAAAATGCTGTATAAACCCTCAAGACTCCTCTCTTCTGGAAATTACAATTCAGCCTTCAAACGGCAAAGAAAACTAAATCATACAGAGTGCAGTCGATTTACATATAAACAACAATCTGGCAATACACAGATAAACCCTCTCTCTGTCCTCTGTCTCGGTAGAAACAACTTCCGCTGTGGAACAGATGGCTGTATAATCAGTCTTAAAGACCCTCTCTCTCCAAGTTACAAATCGGCCTCCAAAAACTCGTGGAAAACCAAAAACTCAGGGAGACTCTCTCAAAGTTACAAATTGGCCTCCAAAAACTTGTGGAAAACCAAAAACGCAGGGAGACTCTCTCAAAGTTACAAATCGGCCTCCAAAAACTTGTAGAAAACCAAAAACGCAGGGAGACAGCCGACTAACAAATGACCAGCATCTAGAATTTTCTGTATATCAAACTCCTCCTCCAAAATGGCCAAACATTGAGTTAAATAGCTGAGACCCCCGACCTTGGCGCGTTTCCCTCTATCATTGTGCGATTTGATAATAGAACGATTCTTATTCATGGCTGAACTGAGTGTTCACGCGCCGTATTGTTAACCAAATCCACGCCCAACTCCAAGCTGTTAGAGCTGTTCCAAATGCCAATGAAATATCCCGCCAAATGTTCCTTTAAATGTGCACCAGATTCACACGGTTTATGAATAGAACGTTTAACCATGCAATGACATTTGATGTTACTATTTTAATTGCACGGGCCTTGCCACATATGTGATGAACTGTCGCCAAGCTGGCTGCCATTGTACCATTTTCTTCTTTATCTTGGATCGGTGTAATTTTGAAGACGAATGACCCCCTGGATCACTTTTGGCCAGGAATGAAGAAATAAGTTCCTAATTATATACCCATATGTCTAGAATGCCAGAAGGTGAAAACTAAACATAGACATCCAATTGGGTTATTACAGCCATTTCCCATTCCAAAATGGAAGTGAGAAGTAGTTACAATTGATTTTATTACAAAGTTTCCCAAAACAATGAAGCAACATGATTCCATCATGGTGGTGGTCGATAAATTGACTAAAGCAACACATTTTATCCCAGTGAAGACAACACACATGGAAACAAATATTGCAGAGATCTACATGAAAGAAGTTGTCAGGCTACATGGAGTGCCAAAGGAAATTGTTTCAGACAGAGATCCAAAGTTTACTTCCAATTTTTGGAAGGGTTTGTTCAAAGGCTTTGGGACAAATCTAAATCTCAGTACAATGTATCACCCAGAGTCAAATGGGCAGATTGAGAGGACTAACATAATAATTAAGGACATGCTTAGAATGTATATGATGGACCAACCATCAAACTTGGAGGATTATATCCAGTTAGTGGAATTTTCTTACAATAATGGGTATCAAGCATCATTAAAAATGAGCCTGTTTGAATCATTGTATGGCAGGAAGTATGACACATCGGTGAGTTGGGATAATCCAACAAACATAGCAACTTCTGGGCTAGATTTGTTAAAGGAAATGGAAGAGCAAATGACCAAGATTAATAAAAATTTAAAGGTTTCCCAGGACAGGTAGAAAAGTTATGAAAATAAGAATAGAGTGTTTAGACATTTTAAAGTGGGTGAACATGCGTTTTTAAAAGTGAAGGCGAAAAGAGGTTTGCTAAGATTAGAAAGTTGCCCAAAGTTGGCAGCAAGATATTGCAGACATTTTGAAATCTTAGAAAAGATAGGGTTAGTTGCATACATGCTAGCATTGCATGCATCCATGAGAGTGCATAATGTATTTCATGTGTCATTATCAAAGAAATGTGTGCTTGACCCTAACCACATAATTGATTGGAATGTGATCCAAGTGGAGCACGAAGGGGGTTTCTGGGTGGAACCAGTATGCATCTTGGACCGAAAAGTCAAAGTTCTTAGGAACAAGGGAATAAGGCGGGTAAAATTTCAATGGACCTACTACGATCATGAATATGCTACATGGGAGCACGAAGAAAACATGCGAGAAGAATACCCACAATTTTTTGACAATTTTGAAGAAAACATAATGCAACACTCCATTTTGAGCAACTAGAGTTCTGGAACCATATCTCAGAATCCTAGACAACTTGCACTGGGGGGCCTGATAAAAGAATGGCACATTCCTTGGGTTAGCCATGATAAACAAATGGTGCATTCCTTGGGTCCGCAAGTTGAGAGGAACAAGAGATTTTGGTTGGAATTGTTGTTGGAGTAGTAAAATTGCATAATTTTATTTCTTAAAGTATTGTGATGTAAATGTGTGTGTGTGTGTTAGCATAGTGTGCACTGAAGATGACGCGCAATTGTAGGGGAGGGGAAATGTAACATCCCCACTATAATCCCGACTGTAATTAATGCTTAATGTAGATATAATGTGCGGCTATAACCAAAGCGATGTATATGCGAATTGTATTTTTAAATTTTAATAATAAAAATATGATGCTAGTTGCTAAGGGGACATGGACAAAGATGGGGGGGTCAATTAATCAACAAGAGAGGGGAGGGTCTAAGAGGGGCCCAAGGGGGAATTACCCATGTCTATTAATTCCACCCACATTTTTTAATTTTATTATGACTATGTATTTAACTATAGTTTCTGATTGAGTGTCCCCAAAGCTAATCATTGAATGCATGTAAGAGGGTGGGTGTGAGAAGTCACATCCCACAGTTATTGGGAGCATGGGGGTTGAGTACAATCAGTTTGAGGAAGTGTGTGAGTCAAGAAAGACATCCAAAGAGGAGGAAATTTGTATGGGCGGGGACAAAAGTTTAGACAATCAAGTAATTGGCACAAACAACAAGTAAAGAGCTTGGAGCTGGAACAACCATAGAGGGCAAATTCTAGAGCATGTTGGAGCATTTTTAGAGCATTTTGAGCTGAAGATTGAAGAGCTAGGTTGTCAGACCCGAAGAGTGAACTTTTGTGTGAGTTGAACTATAACATCAAGTGTTTGTTGTTGTTTTTGTTGGTAGTTTTCCTAGTAGTGAGTTCCCTTGAGTTCCTAGCGAAGAGACTATTGGTTACATGTGTCAGAGAGACCCTGATAAATGAATGTGACACCTAAGGGATTGATATCAGTGAAGGGGTACATTCCTTGGGTTGGTTAGGTCGAGGGGAAGAGATTTGGTGGGAAATTGAGATAGTTGTAGGAGAATACTAGTGGGTTGTGGGATTTCTGAGCTATGAGTGGACAGTGAAAGACCACCCTCTTTTGTGGATTGCTATCTCGAGCTCGGGGGTGACTTGTTGTTAGGATTTGAAACAACAAGTCTATGGTTGGGTGGAACATCTGTCCCAAGTAGCTGGTTGCACAACTGATTTAAAAGATAAGTGTTTTATCTTGTTTCTATTTTGCTTTATGACTTTTAATTGTTGTGCATGAACTTTGTGTATGAGACTAATTTATATGTGGTTGTAATGAGTTGTTTAGATGCATTTCATGTTTATGTTAGAATGTTGTAGATGCATCAAATTAATGGTATTAGAATGTATCTAAATCTGGTTGTAATTCGTAGTTGGAAGCTACATGAAATTAGTTAGTTGTAATTTTTTTAGTTTTGACCAGTTTTTCACACATAATGGACCTCATCTAGGTTGGGGAATGTTACAAAAATTACAGTTGTTGTTGCCCCTTCAACACCTTCAACAAGTTTTTCTTCAATGTTTGAAATGGAAGATAATATTGTTGAGAATATGAAGAACATTAGAGCCAACATTTATTTGTATAACCTCTGCAATGATGACAAGCAGAGGAAGTTGTTGTTGAAAGCAATTAATGATGTTAGAATTTCTTTGGATTGAACAGTGTGATAGGCTTTGAAACCTATTACACAGTTCAATCCAGAAAAATTCTAACATTGTGACTAACTGTGGAAACTTACATACTCAGCGATTAATGAACCAAAAACCACAAAAAACAAATCAACAATTAATGTCGTTGTCATGGGGAAGGAGTCTAAATCTCAAACTCCTCATTTCCTCCTGACTTCCAAATTTTTTAATGATGATGTACATAAAAGTTTGTTTGATTCAAGTGCATCTTAACATGTCATGCCATATTAAGTATGCCATAAATTGAATGCAAAACCAACGAATCTACCACACATATCATTTAGCTTGATAGATTATAACTAGAGGTGATTGGTGAATTGAAATATGTTTTAATTTGAATTGCTTGTAACCTATGAGTGCATTAGATCTATGATGTTGTTGTAGTTGACATTCCTGAAGCTTATGGTCTTTAGTTGAGTATGGATTAGTCGCAAAAATTGAAGGGTTATTGTGTTAATGATTGGTCCCATTTATGGCTTCCATGGAACATATAGCCAAGTCAAATTCAAATTGACTAGGAGAAGCATATGAAGTACATTGCTATAGAACTAGAGAGAAAAAATGAAAAAAATAATGTTTTTCAAATATGTATTTGGAAATTATGTTTTAGACGTTTCACCCTCTTTATCAGAAAAACAATTTGATCTCATTCACCCCATTTAGACTGATGATATTCATTGTAATAATAATAGTTATAGATAATGCTAGCATGACTAAATTAGATTTATAATCTAACATTTTGTCTTTATTTTTAGATGGTTCTAAGTCTTAAGAAGGTGCAGGTGTTGGTTTCTTATTAGTTAATCCAAAGGGAAATTTCACCTTAATTTCCTACATACTTGAATTCGAATACACCAACAATACTGTGGAATACAAAGTCTTGATTCAAGGACTTGAGAAGGCTCTCAATTTGGGTGTTAATGCATAAATTTGGGTGGTATTTGGTGATTTATAAATTATCGCGAGGAAGGTAAAATATTCCATACATTCTAATTCACCTTGTTTAAAAGGTTATCAAGAAGAGGGTTGGAATCTGATTTCACAATTCAAAGCTTTTAACATTGATTCTATTCCTTGAAAACAAAATGCAAATGTTGATACTCTGGCTAATGTTGCTTGTCGCTCAACACCATTAGAAAATTTTTTTACTGAATTTTTTTATGTTAAACAAATTTTCAAGGCTTCGATGCCAGATAATATCACAAGTTGGAGAGTTTTTTATGAATATCAATAGATAATAAGCTTCCTAACTAACAAGGGCACATTTCAAGATGTCGTTATTGATGATGACAAACATTCGAAAGCATTGGGAAATTGCCAAGAAGGAATGAGCAATGTCAAGGCCAAAAAAATTATTAAAAATGTGGTTCCACTTGAAAAGATGTTAAATATCCAGGACCGATTCAAGAAAGTTATTAATGTTAAAACTAAGAACTCTTCTATTTAGTACAAAGTTATCAATAATAGGATTAAATAAGAACCCAGAAATATCGATCTCTATTCCTATTGCAACAAAACTAAAAGGAAGACCTATATAAAAGTGTTCAAACAATATATGGATGTGTTCACTTGGACATATCAAGACCTAAAAACATATGATACAAAGATTATTCAACATGTTATACCTCTGAAAAAAGACACTAAACCATTCTAGAAGAAGCTTCAAAACTAGGCATTGGAACCATTGGTATAGAAGGAAATGAAGAAAATGTTAGATGTAAAAATCATTTTCCTTATTCACAAAGAAAGAGGTGCTCTCCATGGAGTTTCTTTTCACTGGTGGCATGTATTGTTGCTACAAAATCTCTCCTCCTCTGTTATGCTCACAGAATACCACTCTAAGATGTTTCGTTGAACTATGGAACAAGATACAATGCAAAAGAATGCAACCCCTTCTCCTCCTAATGGCCTCGTATTTAACATAGTCTGATAGCCATTTGGGGGTAGGATTTTGACTTCCTCAACCCTTGATTGTGATAGGGTTTTGGACCTTCTAGGATATTCTTGAAATTACATACGTGGTTAGCCCTGTATGCATGAGTAACAGGGCCTGACGTGGCATCCTCTCTTACCATGGTGGTCAACACGGTGGGTCAACTTGTGGGTGACATAACTTTTGCATATGAATTCCGATTGACAAACAATTTGCACCGTTGGAAAGGTCTCGGAGTGTAGAACACCGTGAAGGAAGTGGGATTAAGTTTTGGACACTAGAACCCCGAAAAACGTCATTTAATGCCTCAAAATGGATCCGAAAGGTTCCAGACCCCAATTTTCCAAACTGGGACCTGCCACTAAAATGGCACGACAAGTTGATTCCTACATTTTTTTCCACTTTGAAAGGATCAAGATAGATGAAAAACAAGGTAATGATCCTATCCAGATCATTTCTACATGCTTTCTTTCAAAACAAACTATCTTATTGACAAATAACTCTACATATTCATCACTAACAAAGTGAAGGAGGTCACATATCATAGATTGGATGAAGTTTAGGGCTTCTAGTGCATTTCAAGCACTCAATGGACCAAAATTTGGAACCATGATATCATAGGTTCATATTTTTATTTTGTAAAAAAAAGTAAGACATTGCTTTTTCAATGTTATCGCTTTTCAAGTTGATATTGCATTGTAGAGATATAGAGAAAAAATGTACAACCAATAATTCATTTACATTTTGCAATAATTAACACTTTTGTCTCCACCTTCAATGACTTTTTTGGTGGACTTTCCCCATTCAAGATTCAAGTCAACTTGAACGTTCCTCTATGTAAGGAGGAGACTATTTATGTAAAATTACTAGACAACTAATTATAGAAGGTAAAAGCATATTTATAAGTGAAGTGGTTATATGATACAAAAATCATTGCCTTCATTACTAGAAAATCAGTGCCAACAATACTCTACTGATGAGAGTTTCCCAATATACAATGCATGGACCAATATTATCTTGTTAACACATGGACAATATTCACAGAGACATTGTACAATGTGTTTTATCCTTGAAATATTATCATGATCAATACGTCAAGTGTTGGTGATTATGCTAACACTAAGACTAGTTGGTTGTACGATGTGTTAACAAGTTTCATAATTTATTGTATAATTGGATTTAAGACATGATATGATACTCAAATAATGAAATGACTTGGTGTCATGCAAATAATAGTAGCTATAGTTTATCTCTATTAATAGTTTGGGGGATGACTATCACTTTGCAACAAAGCCTGTGGATAATTTTTGACCAAAAGAAACATACCAAGAATAACCCTACATGTTATTATGGAATAAAACAATTGACATTGTTGGACACAAGTGTTGAGTCACTAGGCTTAACAATTCTAGTAAGGTCAAAAGGATATCAATTGAGCCAATAAACCAAGGAAAGGTCAATACAACAAAATCATTAACATGGTAGGTTGACAATGTTTGTGATAAGCCACTGTTGATTGATACAATTTGGTGTTGATTTGTTCCTTAACATACAACTTTTGGTATGCACTAAACCATTCCTAATTTACAGTTTGACCATCCAACAAGACAATCACTCATTGCAGTAAAGCATGTGCAAATAACACATACTTCTTGACATAGTTCCCCTAGCATGTGAGACCACCACTTTTGATCTTTAGCATACCATTAATCCAAGGCTAATGCCTAATCCATGTGGTTCTAGCTCAACCTCCATATTAATAAGAGATTAAAAATTCCACCTTAGCATGGCTCATTCTATATCAAGCTATCATAACTTGCATGATTTGAAAGCTTGACTAGTTGGGTGATCAAACTTAACTAGGTTAATATATGGTCAAACCTAGTGATTAGCCTTCACTAGCTAACTCATTTTCGAGAGTCAAGGGATTGGTAAGTGTTGTGTAGATAAATAGATAAAAGGCATAAGTTCTGAGGGTTAGATCAATCAGTTGGTGTCATTATTGCTGATATGTTGTTAGTAATTGACACATTGTTGTAATGTTCCTGACTTGGCTAGTCTAGGAAACGCTGCTAATGTGT
>CBVK0100154997.1:0-26214 GCA_900067695.1 Picea abies
TAAATATTAATATTATTGATAGTATACTAATTATACTATTAAGAATATGCTAATTTACATTATAGGTATTCCATGATTTAATAATTATTATACATTAATATTTTTTTTTTTATATTATTGATAATATACTAATTTACATTATAGATATTCCATCATTCCATAACTATTAATTAATATTAATATTAATAATATTTTTATATTATTGATAATATGACGATTTACATTATAGATATTCCATGATTTAATAACTATTATACATTAATATTTTTGAGTTAAGATATCATTATATTTATTTTTTATTTATTCATGTTTCACCATTTACCTTCAATTTCTTTAATTTTTAAATCTCTCCTCGATAATCATACGATTTAGATCTCTCTTGATTTCAAAATATTTATATTTCTCTTAATCCTTTTTTATTTATTAATTGAGTTTTATATCTCAACTTGATAATATGACCCTTCTAATAATAATATCTCAATTTGATAATATGACCCTTTTAATAATAATAATAATAATACTTTTTGATTTAAAACTTTTTAACTTATTAATTGAGTTTTATATCTCAACTTGATAATACGACCCTTTTAATAATAATAATAATACTTTTTGATTTAAAACCTTTTAACTTATTAATTGAGTTTTATATCTCAACTTGATAATATGACCCTTTTAATAATAATAATAATAATACTTTTTTTGTAAATTTTGTTGAGATGGGTCTCCTTCCCTTTTTTTCCCTTGTTTGATATCTTTTTAACTTTAAAAATACTTTGATTTTCTTATAATATCCTCGATAATCATATGATTTAGATCTCTCTTGATTTCGAAATATCTATATTTCTCTTAATCCCTTTTAACTTATTAATTGAGTTTTATATCTTAACTTGATAATATGACCCTTTTAATAATATTAATAATACTTTTTGATTTAAAAAAACCTTGGTAACTTTTGTTGGGATGGATCTCCTTCCCTTTTTTCCCTTGTTTTATATCTTTTTAACTTTAAAAATACTTTGTTTTTCTTGATAGTATGACAACACCCTTTTCCTTTTAAAAATAATAATACTTATTTTTTTAAAACCTTGGTAACTTTTGTTGGGATGGGGCTCATTCCCTTTTTTCCCTTTGTTTTATATCTTTTTAACTTCAAAGATACTTTGATTTTCTTTTGAATGTACAAATATTCTTATCTCTTCTACTTCTTTATGTATTTAAAATTAATAATATAAGGGAGGTACTATGCTTTATCTTATATAAAATCTACTTATGTATAGTCGTGATTCTAAAAGAAAAGTTATGGCTTTGACTTTCTATGAAGCTCACCTTTTAGCCTCTTATGGACCAACATAGGTTATTGCATTGAAGTATCAACACATTATTTGTTGAATAAAAGCTTCCCTCTATTAGTGATGGTTGTTAAAGAGATGCATGGAACATGTAAGCCCATCATTGTTGCACCATTTAGTATTGTGGCTACAAAATTTTAATGGTCTATTTGGTAATTTGGGAATTGGTAATTTGGGAATTCATCATATGTATTGGTGATGGTATATGTATTGGTGATGGTGGTTAAAGAGATGCATGGAACATGTAAGCCAATCATTGTTGCATCATTTAGTATTGTGGCTACAAAATTTTAATGGTCTATTTGGTAATTTGGGAATTCACCATATGTTTTGGAGTTGGCTACAACATTATTTATGTGATTAATTACGATTTAGTTTTAATAGTTTTTGATGCCTTTACTTTTTTATCATAAGTTTTTCTTTATTTTCAAAATATTTTTATAAAATTCATAAGCTATGTAGATGCAGGGGTAATTCTCCTTTTCAAACATCTCAATCCGTATCTCTTAAAATCTTGGTAATGTGGACGTGAAGAAACTTCCCACAAACCTATTTGTGGTCCCAGTCCTCCTGCACCCACATCCTGCATTGTTGCCAATGTACCTGCATCTTGTATTCTTAAACTTAGTATATTTTCCTAATTCCTTGAGTCTTATGCGGAGGTATAACACTTGACCCTTCCTCCTACAACCATACTTCCACCTACATTATGCAGTAGTACTCCTGCTTCCTGGATCCTACAATCCACGTAAGGCATGATTTATATTTTCGAGGTAATCATAGCACATATGTCATGCATCTTTCACACGATGAAAATGATTGTTGTAAATTATCGAGGAATAATTTTGACACATTCCCCCCAAGCCTTGTGTACACAGATGACAATTACCATTTAATGAATGTCATGCATTGAGTGTACAAGGGGGCAATTTTGAACAATGGGATTGGCCCCTAATTAATGATTAGTCAGGTGCCTATCAGATAGAAAATTTGATGTGTACATGTAATCCTCATCGATCTAGATTTATGAGTTGAACGAAATGAAACCACAGATTTATAATATTAACACAGAGGCATAGTGAACAATAAAATATATATACTAAAACTTGACTTCTATTAAATAAGAAATATACTGAAAACTGTAAAATGAAGAATGAAAACAAGCTTGCTCGAATGGTGGCAACTTATCTATGAGAAGAGATGTGACGACTATGCTCATTCGCAAGAAGATGAGTACCATGAGGATCTGAAGGAATTTTTACAATAAACATCATTGTGAAAACCCTAGACATCCAAAAACCTAACCCTAGGAGATGAAGCGCCAAAATTCATGTGGGCCCCGTTGGTGTAAGTTAGTGCATCAACTTCTCGGGGTCATAACTTTTGCATACGATCTTTGTTTAGGGTGCACGATAGCTCGTTGGAAAGGTATTGAGGATGAAATTCATTTAGGGGGCTCAATTAGAGCCTTTGAAAATATTTGAAGTTCTCGATCGTAAAAAAAACGTCGTTTAGGACCTAAAAATGGCCCCAAAAGTTTGGTACTCGAAAAACTGCTAAAATTAGTAAGTTGCCAAAAACCTATTTTGAGCCAGTTGGAAAAGGTAGATGGCCACAACGATCCTCCTGGATCAATCCTCCCCCCTTAGGAAGAAATGGTCTCCATTGCATTGAGTGCCCCTATCATATGATGAAATTTTTGTTGAATTTGACCTCGAGCGAGCCACTTGTCTTGGTGTAGGAACTGCCCTGCTTTAACAACCCAATAAATTTGGATCCTCTGCTAGCGAGTGCCCTTGACCTGTGTGTCCACGATCGGACTAGTGGATGCTTGTTCCATGTTGGCAGGGTTGATATCTGTTAGTGTCAATTGTTCTTCTATCTCAGAGGTGTATAGTAATGGTGGAAAATAAGGTCGAAGGAGGTCCACATTGAACAATGGGTACAAGCCTTGGAATGGGGGAAGGTTGAGCTCAAAGGAATTGTTACCCACAACCTCGATGATGGTTTAAGGTCCATAATAGAGTGGATGAAGCTTCCGATGAGGCCCTATAAGGTGTTCTTTTTGCAAGTGCAACCAAACTTTGTCTCCAACTTGAAACTGGTGTGGCACCCTGTGTTAATCATGGCACTGCTTGTAATTAGCATTGGACTTATGTAAAATATCCTGAACCTATTGGAGGATGTGCTAAATCCATTTAGTTAACCAGGTGGATTTGTTAGCTTCAGTTTAAGCATGTGACGAGTCTGCGTGGGTGGCCGCAAGGGGTAGTGAAACATCCATGGAACCCAATGGTTGAAATCCAAACCCCACCTGAAAGGGGCTATGGCTGATTGAGCTATGTATGGCTTTGTTGTAGCTGCGATGAACTTAGGGAAGACTCTCATCCCAAGTGTGGGGGTGATTGGAATTGTACATGCATAGTATGTGCACGATCATCTGGTTGACGACCTTGGTTTGGCCATCTGTGTGGGGGTGGAAGGCAGTGGACTTGGTGAGCTTGGTGTCCAGCAGTTACCATAGGCTCGACCAGAATGTTCTGAGGAACCGACTATCCTGATATGAGATAATGGTTTGTGGGATCCCAAAGTGTACCCACACTCGTTCAAAGAACAGGATGGTAGTGGCATCTACTGTTATGCTCTTCTTGCAGATGGCGAGTATCACCATCTTGGAAAAACGATCAACAACCACAAAAACATAGTCATTTCCCCGCTTGGTGGATGGAATACCTGAAATGTAGTCCATTGATATGTATTTCCATGGCCTGTTAGGAGTAGGCATAGGAGTGTACATGAATTATTTCTTAGTGGTATGTTTGGAAATAGTGCAAGAAGTTCAGGACCAAATATACTTGTTGACATCCTGTCGAAGTTTTGACTAGTAGAAATGTCTCTACAAAACTGCCACTGTCTTTTCCATATCGAAGTTTCCTACCACCCTACTGTAGTGGGATTCCAAAATAAGCTTCACTCGCTCACGTGATGGAATGCAAATATGGCTCAAATGGCACAAAATCCCTTCCTAAAGATGGAAAATAGTGACAAATTTGTTTGTGCCTAGCATCTGGTAGGTGTTGACGAAGTCAGGATCTGTCTCACAATGGTGGGGACATCCAGAGGTCTTGTGGTTGCAAGAGTCTAACACTATGGTGAGTGCCGCGACTGGAGGTCGACTGAGGAAATAAATGAATCGGTTGGTACTTCCTATTTTATACTTGATGTTGAGGTGGAACTACTGCAAATATGTGAACCACTTCTAATGGCAATCATTCTACAATTTTCCTTGTGTATGCATGAACTGCAATGACTTAGGATCAGTGTGGATGACTGTATCCTTCCCGAGAATGTAAGGACTCCACTGGAGACATGATTTCACAATGGGGTACATTTATTTGTCATAAATAAGGTACTTACATACGACATTTGATAATGTCTCACTATGATAGACAATGAGGTGGCCATGATGAGTGATGACTTTGCCCATAACATAGTCTGAAGCATCTATCTCGATCTCAAATGGATGTTGCAGGTCGGGTAATGAAAGAACTAGGGCTGAGCACAAGCATTGATTCAGATCATTGAACACTTTCTATTGGGACAAGCCCCACACAAAATTTTCCATACCATAACCTTGGTTATTTGGCTAAGGGCCCATGCAAATGCTAGAATCCCAACATGAACCTGTGATACAAATTTGCAAGGCCTAAGAAGCTCTAAAGCTTAGTGAGCGTGGTTGGGAATGGCCAGTCATGGAAGAATTAGATATTGGCTAGATCAACATGCACACAATACGAATCAACAATGTAGCCTCGGTATTGGACCATGTTCATGTCGAAGGATCATTTTTCCAAGTTGGCATATAGCTTGTGCTATCGTAGAGTGTGCAGAACTTACTGAATATGCTGCAAGTATTCTTCCCAAGCCTTGTTGTAGATGAGGATGTCATCCAGATACACCACCACAAAAGAATTAGTGAAAGGCCAGATATCGTCCATCATCCTCATGAAAGTTGATGGGGAATTTTTCAAACCAAATGGAATGACCGACAATTCAAAAATACCTTGTTTTGACTTGAAGGTAGTGTTCCATACATCTGTCTATTCTATTGGGACATGATTGTAGCCATAATTCATATCAATATTACTGAAGTATTTGTTCCCCTTGAGTTTATCAAGGAGATTTTCGATTTGGGGAATCGAGTACCGATTCTTGACTGTGATTTTATTTAGAGCCCAACAATCAATGCAGATTTGACGCAGACCCCCAACCCTCAGGTCGGAGTCCGCACAGGATCTTTCAATTTCGGCCCCTTAGAGTTTGACTGGCTCTTCAATTTCCTCTTCGGGAAATTCTTTACACACCCAACTGAGTGTATTTCACAGGTCCTTTTGATTTATGCTCATGTGATCTTTGCACTGGCATAAACTCCACGATCAACACCCAACTGTCATTGGGACTTTTCCCTTTTCCTTTTGGGATACCAGATTTCGTGATTTTGTGAATCCTAATGTCGAGAACCTTACCTCTTCGACCATCGAAACCCAAAACATAAAACACTAGACACTTCTCGCCACTGACTTCGGCTTTCCGCTCTTCGGGATCTCGGGAGTTGCATTGATGTGCAACTCTGCCTCTTGACTCCCGGAGTCCCGAAATCTGAAGTACCAAAATCTCGAAAGTCCAGTCTAAGTCCTGTCGCACTTCGCGACTTCGGGATTTCCACTTCACTGTTTTCCGCTCCTTGTCATCAGCATTCCCGGTATGCTGAACCCCAAAATACTGAAATGTTGATATCTCATTTCCAAGGAGATCAATGGCTGTGATCCTCCCCTGATCCGATGGCTGGTGTGGTTTCAAGTACCGGGAGTTCATGATGCTTGATCTCAAACTCTTGACCTCCTATACCTTCTGGACCCCGAATTACCGAAATGCCGAAATGGTTTTCTTCCCCGGGATTTCATGAACCGAGAGTTCGAAAATCTCGATTCTAAAACATTGTCTCCTCGAGATCCCGGATCCCGAAATGCTGAAATGCTGAAACGCACTTCCAAAGGTATTTCACGTTTCATGATTTCAGAGCTTCTTATGTGGAGTGCTCTACTCCTTATCAACGGGAATGACGAAATGTCGATTCCCGAAATGCCGATAAATATCTTGCGGCGATTTCTAATTTCGGGCTTTCCTCCCCCCTGTGTCCCGATCACTCATCCTCAGGGCTTCCGAAATCCCGAATTTCGAAGTTCCAAAATTCTGACCTTGTCACTCTTTGCCTTTATACATGAAACTCTTTTCACGTTTCGGGGATTTGATCAACCAAAGGTTTCATCCACACTTCGGACTTATGACCCCTGAAATGCCGAAATGATCTCGACGGTCCAATGATCGAAATCAATGGTCCATGTTAAATCCTGCCTTTCGAAGGTGGGTCTGTCCAATGCTTAACTTCCCCAAAACTTTCTTGGATCCTATGGTTCTCGCTATTTCGAGAGTTCTTCTCGGAGAATTTCGACTGTTCAGTTCGTCCTCAAGGACCCCTGGCTCAAAATCGACTTTGCAATCCTTCTTTGGGGCACAACTTCTGCACAACGACTTGAGCTTCCTGCTTTCTCTTGAATGATTCAAAGGCCCTAACCCTTCTGAGCTTTCTTCGCAAACTCAGGTCTTCAAGGAGACTCCTGCACGCACTCCTTGCGGCAATCCTTCAAATACTTCAGCGTACTTGAATTCATGACTCTGTGCACTTTCTCTGCAACAACAGTCCTTCAATCTCTCAACCTTAGTTGATAAGTTCTAAGGTCTCGACCAGCCTGCGCACACCTTGCACGGCTTCTGTGCTTGTCTTCAACTTCTACTGAAATGAGAATAACGGTATCCCTCCTGAGCTTTCAGAGATAAACTCTGAACCTTTGTCAACGCACTCCTTGTGGATGTTTCACTGCACTTCTTGTAGGAAATTCTCTCTCAAGAAGAGAAACAATTGAAATTCATTCTCTTTCTTCTCTCAGACTTCCAACACTTAACATGAAATCATACATACATAGCATAACAACAAATGCATGACAGAGAGAATAAAACAACCATAAGCAGATCAATTAGCATGTATACACATAAAGCATCATAACACCATGAATCTGAATCAAAGCTTCATATATTAATTCATAACTTCTGTACATGGGTTCTTTTCTACAATTCTCTGCTACATCTCTCCTCTTCTCTATGCAAATGTGCTTAATTCATCTAATTCTGATTGATACAATGATACAAAGATGAGGGTGTCTATAGTCGTTTTCCGTCCTATTCCTAAAACTATCTAATCTGGAATTTAAATCTACCTACTTTCATTAATTGGGAATAAATGCCTTTTACATCGACAGATGAGAGAAGATTGCTCAAGATTTGTTTACAATCACTTATTCATAAATGCGCGTATTCCTTCCTTAACTATTTCATTAATATTACTTCCTTAGTCTTTCAAAATATTTCAAAACATTTTCAACATGTGCAAAAATGCGTTGCACTCATCCCAGCTGTCTTCCGCCTCCGTGCTCGCTTGCTGCTGGCGATGCTCCTGCATCATACTCCCTCGCTTGAAAATTTTCATGGACTCCTGTTCATGAGTTCTTGCACGGTCTGTCCATGCTTCTGAATTTCTGCTTCATTCTCCCAACTGGCATCTTCAACTGGATGTCCCTTTCATTTGACCAAGTATTCAAAATACTCTTTTCTCCTGGTCCTCTTGTTGATTCTCTTGTCAAGTATACTTTCCATCTATGGCTTTTCAGCTACAGGCATTTGTTTAGTCCACTGAATCTTTGTCTGTTCACTGTCTGCTCCTGCTTCTTCATCTCTGTAAGGGTACAAATATGAGATGTTGAATATCAGTGAAATTTCGATCCCATCGGGTAATTCGATCTCATATGCATTTTCCCCAAATTTCTTTACGATCTTGCATGGTCCAATCTTCTTCATTTTCATTTTGTTATATGTTCCCCTTGGGAACCTTTCTTTCTTCAGATGTGAAAGAATCAGATCACCAACTTCAAACTGAAGTTCTTGCCTATGTTGATCTGCTCTGCGTTTATACTCTTAACTCAAATTTTGCAAACGTTCCCTCACTTGG
Source organism: Picea abies (assembly GCA_900067695.1). Taxonomy (NCBI): domain Eukaryota; kingdom Viridiplantae; phylum Streptophyta; class Pinopsida; order Pinales; family Pinaceae; genus Picea; species Picea abies. Next base: position 8,473 of record CBVK0100154997.1, read on the forward strand.
CTGTGAAGTTTCTTCATTGCCTTTGCAAAATCATCTGCACTAGCACTTTTAGTTTCATTCTTTTCTGAATCCTTCAATTCATAAACTCTCCTTGGCTACATTCCATACACAATTTGGAATGGACTCTGCCCTGTGCTTTTGTTGAGTGAATCATTGTAAGCAAATTCTGCTTGTGGTAGAATGTGATCCCACGGACTGTGGTGTTCAGTCACTAGGCTCCTTAGCAAATCTCCCAAGCTCTTGTTCACAACTTCTATTTTCCCATCCATATGAGGATGATAAGCTGAGCTAAATGACAAATTTGTCCCCAGCTTCTTCCATAAAGTCCTCCAGAAATGTCCCACGAACTTGGTGTCTCGATCTGAAACTATACTTCTTGGTAAGTCATGAAGTCTGACAGCTTCCTTGAAAAACAGGTTCACAATATGTGTTGCGTCACTGGTTTTCTGGCATGGTATAAAATGTGCCATCTTTGAAAATCTATCTACCACCACAAAGATTGAATCAAATCCTCTTTGTGTTCTTGGCAGCCCCAATATAAAATCCATGCTCACTGCATTCCACGGCCTCTCAGGTATGGGTAATGGCTGGTATAACCCTGTGTTCTTCCTTTTTCCGTTTGTGTGCTGACAAATTCTACATTTGTCCACAAATATTTTGACATTTTTCCTCATCCCTGGCCAAAATATGAGCCATTCAATTTTGAGAACATATTATCATGACCGAAGTGTCCGACCAATCCTCCACTGTGTTTTTCTTTCAACAGATTCTCCCTCATGGAGCATTTTGGAATACATAATTGAATTCCTCTAAATAATAATCCATCCTATATCATATATTCGGTCCACTGGCTTCTGTCCCTGAGAATTGGATTCTCAGATGCCTCATACGTCTCTTTAAAATATGGATTGTCTCTATACATTTCTTTGAGATTATCAAAACCCAAAGTTTTGACTCTAAACTCCTGCATAAGCAAACATTTCCTACTCAAAGCATCAAAAAATTTGTTAGCAGTTCCATAAATATGTTTAATTACACAAGTAAAATTCTGCATGTATGCAACCCATTTAACATGTCTTTGGTTCAACTTCTCCTGTTGAGTCAGGAATTGTAAGGCATGATTATCGCTGTACAAAACAAACTCTTTAGGAACTAAATAATGTCTCCATTTCTTCAGTGCTTGTATGACTGCATAAAATTCTTTGTCATATGTAGAGTACTTAACCTTTGCTTCATTTATTTTCTCACTGAAGTATGTGATCAACCTGTCATCTTGGCTCAAGACCACTCCAATTGCAAATCCACTAGCATCACACTTGACCTGAAATATTTTACTGAAATCTGGCAACACCAAAATTGGTTGTTCAGTAATCTTTTTCTTCAGTAAGTTGAATTTTTTTTCCACTTCCTTTGTCCAATGAAAATATTTGTGTCTTTTCTTCACCATGTCCATCATTGGTGGGCTAATCCCACTAAAATTTCGGATGAATTTCCTGTAGAAACTAGCTAATCCATGGAAGTTTTGAACCTCAAATACACTTTTTGGTGATGGCCAATTCTTAATCGCCTCTACCTTATCCAGATCCATTTTTAGCTCATCTGCAAATAAATGAGTTCTGTCCTCATAAATGTTGATTTCTTCATATTTATCAGCAATTTCTCTTACTGTAATCTCCTCATCACTGTAGCTAAATGCTTCAAGTGTTCTATTTCTATTTTGCTGAAAATCAATAGATCATCAAGATATACAATGACGAATTTTCCTATGAAATCCATCAGGAATTCATTCATCAATGTCATGAAAGTACTGGGTGCATTTGTTAAGCCAAATGACATAACAAGCCATTCATACAGCCCCTCCTTTGTCTTGAATGTTGTATTCCATTCATCACCTTCTCTCATATGAATTTGATGATATCCGCTTTTCAAATCAATCTTTGAAAAAAAATTTGCTCCACTCAAGCAATCGATCAAATCATCCATCCTTGGCAAAGGAAATCTATATCTGATGGTAATCCTATTGATTTCCCTTGAGTCTGTGCACATCCTCCAGCCTCCATCCTTCTTTGGGCTGAGCACTATTGGAACAACACATGGACTCAAGATTTCTCGAATCAACCCTTTGTCCATTAAGTCCTGGACTTGTCTCTTGACCTCTTCATTCTCCTGCAGTGTCAATCTGTACGCTACTTTGTTTGGTAAACTAGCTCCAAGTATAAGATCAACGCGATGACTTATACTTCTAATAGGTGGCAATGAACAAGGTAGTTCGTCCACTACTATATCAACAAAATCTTCCAGCAACTTCTGGATTTCCTCTGGTAAATCATCCACTCTTGTACTGGTTAAAACAATTCTAGGTTTTTTGACCACAATAAATTGTGTGTCTTCCTTCTTCTTAACCTCCTTAAGAAGTTCCTTCCCACTCATGAGAAGTACAATTTTGTTCACTTCTGGTTTCGTTTCTTTATCCTTAATCGACAACAACATGTGAGTTCTCCCATTCTTTTCCAGGGTGTATGTGTTCTTTCTCCCATCATGAATCACATTTCTATCATATTGCCATGGCCTACCCAACAATAGATGAAAAACATCCATGGGAATGACATCACATAGTATTTCATCCTTATATCCTCCTATTTTAAATTCAACTAAACATTGTTTAGTGACATTTACTTGATGTCCTTTTTGTAGCCACAAAACTCTGTATGGGCTTGGATGTTCAATAGTCTCCAGCTCCAACTTTTCTACCATCTCTGTAGAAACGGGATTGTCTATGCTACCACTATCCACGATGACTTTGCATACCCTGTCTTTTGTCTTGCAAGCAGTCCAAAAAAATCTGTTCCTTTGGGTTGGGTTCTCTGCCTCCTTTTCTGGTGTTAAGAGAACTTTTCTCATCATCAGTGATCTCCCACCCTCAACATCTTCTGCTTCAACATTCCATCCTTGTGCTTTGGCAATGTGAGTTTCACCTTCTTCTTTCTTTCTATCTGGACATTCATAGGATTTGTGTCCAATTTTTCCACAGGTAAAGAATTTTATTTCTCCACTTCTGCCTCTTCCTCTTCCTTTGGTTCGAGGAAAAGTATTTCTATCAGCATACTATCCTCTCTGTGAGCTTCCACCTCTCTCAGTTTGAGTTTGAGGTTTCTTTCACTCTTCTTTAGGTTTCTGATTCCTGTCTTGGGCAATTTCTTTGCCTCTAGATTGACTTCTACCTCAACCTCTTTGACCTTGCTTTCGGCTCAGCTTCTCTTCAGCTTTCAGAGCCATCTGATAAGCATCCTCCACATTCCAAAGGCTCATCATGATCATCTCATCTTGAATGTCATATCTCAGACCATTCATGTATCTGACAACCTTTTCATCATCACTTTCCCGATGACCTGCTCTGATGTTTATCTTGTAGAATTCCTTAGTGTATTCTTTTACTGAACTCAACTTCTGTCTCAAATTCTGCATTCTACGAAATAGAGTGATTTGATAATCCTTGGGTATGAATTTGGATTTCATCTTTGCAACCATTCTATCCCAACTTTTGATTTTCATCTTGCCTTTGCAGTGTCTGTCAGCCTACAATTCATCCCACCATAATGCTGCATGCCCTTTAAGTCTAGTAACAACATGTTTGACCTTCTTTTTTTCCTTGACATCCTCATAGTCAAAATATTTATCTAGATATCTAATCCAGTCTATAATCTCTTCAATGTCCAGGTTCCCCTCATACATGGGAATCTCCATTTTTTCCCTAGCACCTATCCTTGCAACAACCCTGAATAGGCGTTCATCTGCTGCAATTTCTTCTCCCTCATTTCCAGCTTCATTTTCACTTTCAGCCTCACTGATATCCCCAACGTTGATTGTGTGCCTCTGTGCTGTCTCCATGGCATCAAGACTAGCACGTAGTTCATGCATTTCCCTTTCCACTGCTAGATCAGGCATTGGCCTATCTCTCCTTCTCAGTGGCATGGCTGCAAATATTTTCTTTTTTATCTGCTATAGAAAGCAAAGAACTCTTTCTATACTCTGATACCACACTAACGCAGACCCCCAACCCTCAGGTCAGAGTCCTCACATGATCTTTCAATTTCGGCCCCTTAGAGTCTGACTGGCTCTTCAATTTCCTCTTCGGGAAACTCTTTACACACCCAATTGAGTGTATTTCACAGATCCTTCTGAGTTACGCTCACGTGATCTTTGCACCGGCATAAACTCTGTGATCAACACCCAATTGTCATTGGGACTTTCCCCTTTCCTTTTGAGATACCAGATTTCACGATTTTGCGAATCCTGATGTCGAGCACCTTACCTCTTCGACCACCAAAACCCGAAACATAAAACACTAGACACTTCTTTCCACTGACTTCGGCTTTCCGCTCTTCACGATTTTAGGAGTTGCGTTGATGTGAAACTCTGCCACTTGACTCCCGGAGTCCTGAAATCCGAAGTACCAAAATCTTGAAAGTCCAGTCTAAGTCCTGTCGCACTTCGCGACTTCAGGATTTCCACTTCACTATTTTCCGCTCCTTGTCATCAGTATTCCCAGTATGCGGAACCCCGAAATACCGAAATGCTACTATCTCATTTCCAAGGAGATCAATGGCTATGATCCTCCCCTGATCCGATGGCTGGCGTGGTTTCGAGTACCGGGAGTTTGTGATGCTTGATCTCAAACTCTTTACCTCCTATACCTTCTAGACCCCGAATTACTGAAATGCCAAAATGGTTTTCTTCCCCGATATTTTGTGAACTAGGAGTTCAAAAATATCGATTCTAAAACACTGTCTCCTCGAGATCCTGGATCCTGAAATGCTGAAATGTCGAAACGCACTTCCAAAGGTATTTCGTGTTTCACGATTTCAGAGCTTCTTATGTGGAGTTCTCTACTCCTTATCAACGGGAACTCTAAAACGCCGATTCCCGAAATGCTGACAAATATCTTGCCGCAATTTCTAATTTCGGGCTTTCCTCCCCTCTGTGTCCCAATCACTTGCCGTTAGGAGCTCCGAAATCTTGAATTCCGAAGTTCCGAAATTCCGACCTCGTCACCCTTTACCTTTATACATGAAACTCTTTTCCCATTTCAGGGATTTGATCAACCAAAGGTTTCATCCACACTTCGGACTTATGACCCCTGAAATGTTGAAATGATCTCGACGGTCCAATGATCAAAATCAACGGTCCACGTTAAATCCCGCCTTTCGAAGGTGGGTTTGTCCAACACTTAACTTCCTTGCAACTTTCTTGGATCCTACAGTCCTCGCTATTTCGGGAGTTCTCCTCAGAGAATTCTGACCGTTCAGTTCCTCCTTAAGTACCTCTGGCTAAAAATCGACTCTGCGATCCTTCTCTGGGGTGCAACTTTTGCACAACGACTTGAGCTTCTTTCTTTCTCTTGAATGATGCAAAGGCCCTAACCCTTCTGAGCTTTCTTCACAAACTTAGGTCTTCAAGGAGATTCCTACACACACTCCTTGCGACAATCCTTCAAATACTTCACTATACTTGAATTCACGACTTTGTGCACTTTCGCTGCAACAATAGTCCTTCAATATCTCAACCTTAGTTGATAAGTTCTAAGGTCTTGACCAGCTTGCGCACACCTTGCATGGATTCTGTGCTTGTCTTGCACTTCTACTGAAATGAGAATAACGGTATCCCTCCTGAGATTTCAGAGATAAACTCCGAACCTTTGTCAACGCACTCCTTGCGGACGTTTCACTGCACTTCTTGCAAGAAATTCTCTCTCAGGAAGAGAAACAATTGAAACTCATTCTCTTTCTTCTCTCAGACTCCAAACACTTAAAACACTTAACATGAAATCATACATACATAGCATAACAACAAATGCATGACAGAGAGAATAAAACAACCATAAGCAGATCAATTAGCATGTATACACAGAAAGCATCACAACACCGTGAATCTGAATCAAAGCTTCATATATTAATTCATAACTTTTGTACATGGGTTCTTCTCTACAACTCTCCTCTTCTCTATGCTAATGTGCTTAATTCATCTAATTCTGATTGATACAATGATACAAAGATGAGGGTGTCTATAGTCATTTTCCCTCCTGTTCCTAAAACTGTCTAATCTGGAATTTAAATCTACCTACTTTCATTAACTGGGCATAAATGCCTTTTACATCGACATATGAGAGCAGATTGCTCAAGATCTGTTTACAATCACTTATTCATAAATGCGCGTATGCCTTCCTTAACTATTTCATTAATATTCCTTCCTTAGTCTTTCAAAATATTTCAAAACATTTTCAACATGTGAAAAAATGCGTTTCACTCATCCAAGCTATCTTCCGCCTCCACGCTCGCTTGCTGCTGGCGATGCTGCTGCATCAAGATTCAAAAGTTCCCATCTTTCTTCTGCACCAAAACGATGGGCTTCCACAAGGTGATGCTCTCGGTTGGATGTGCCCCTTGTGAAGAATTTATTGGATCTGATGCTTGCTCTCCTTATTTTCTAGTAGAGAGCGGTGATATACTGGCCCATTGGGTAGCGGTGCATCGGAGGTTAGATCGATGGGATGCTTGACTTGACAATGCAGAGGTACCGCAGTAGGTGGCGAGAAGATGTCTTTGTATTCTTTCATGACCTTATCCACTTGCTTATGATCCATGGAGAAGTCTATCGTGGAGGCCATGGATGTGGTTGTAGCCTTTTTCTCACTCTGATAGAAAATCACGAAGAAGGCAAACATCCCGGTCTGAGAAATGACCTTCCTACATTGCTTGGTAGAGATCAAGGAAATAACACTAGGTGGGACTACTTCAAGTATCCTGTACAGTTTCTTGTTCAAAGTAATAATAACACTGCGAGTCCTAGACTCATAAATAAGGTTTTCCCAAAAGAACATTACAAAATTCAAGGAGAAAAACATCACACAATACCTAATCTTTGAATGGATTGATATTGTATGACAGGTGAAATTGTTAGATGACGTGAAGATCGCTTCCTTGACAGAGCCATCCAATGGTGTAGGAATGTGGGTGCAACATTGTCAGAAGGGCTATCCTCTTGACGACCTCTGCAAAGATGAGGTTCTTCTAGCTACCACTATAAACGATGAAGTGTAGTGGAGTTCCTTTTACCCACATATGTGAATGAAAGAGGCGCTTGCCTTCCTCTGACTCATCAGGTTCACCGAGCTCGATCTTGGAGGTAGCAACAGTGGCACTGGATTCCATGTCAATGATTCGTATCCCCTTTCTGGTTCTTACTCAGAGTTGTAATGCGCATTTGATTAAGAGGATTTTACCTCAAAAACCAATGATTTATTTGAGTGACAATCAACAACGTTATGCCAGGGGCTCTTATGGAAGTCACACCACTTCCCGATATATTTCTTCGTCTTCCCATTGTACTTATTTTCTTGTGGCTTGGAATGGTTTTCCTGAGGTTTCCCAACTTTTTTCTATCCTTTGTTATTCGATTTGGGGCTACCCTTTCCTTTCTTCTACTGTGAGGGGTTCCCAGACCCAAACTGCCGCATCTTTTTTTTAAGCTTCAACTCGATTTTGATGAAATATCGATAGGCCACGTACAAGGATGAGATGTGCAAAAAATACATTTCTTTCTAGATATATCTATGCAGACCACTACGGTACTGAGAACCATATGTCACTCAAAATATTTGATACCCATCTTGGTGTGCAAGGTATGGAAGACTTTGGTGAACTATGGCACTGGTTGGTCTCTTTCCTGCCGCAGTGTGGTCCATCTTGTATACAAGTCGTCATAACTTCCAACAGGATAGTATTGTTCCTTAATAACATCCCTAAAGGAACCCCAAGTGGGTGCAAATGCAAATAATGTGGATCCCTCTATTTCATTTTTCTCACATAAAGTCTCCCACCAATCTTTGACATGGTGGAGGACCTTGAGGAGTGCAAATGTAATCTTCTCTCTATTGAAAAAGTTGTGGACAAAAAAATTCCCTTCTAGAAGGTTTAACCATTTATCTACAACATCTGCATCTATTTGACCTTCAAATATAGGAATATCAAAATTGATTTATTTCTTTATTTTTACCTACCATGGATGATTTATTGGGAATGAGAGAGTTCTTTTCCTCAAGAGAAATAAGGTTGAGACCCAACTCTCTATACCCTGACCGCGTCGGGGACATGCATTAAAAGACGACAAGGAACAGAAAATTATGATACGACTGATCCATATTTATGAGAGGAACGAAATGAAACCACAGATTTATAATATTAACAGATAGAAACAATGAAAAATAACATAGATACAGTAAAACTTAAATTCTATTAAATAAGAAATATGCTGAAAACTGTAAAATACAGACTGAAAACAAGCTTGCTAGAATGGTGGTAGTGTATCTTTGAGAAGAGATGTGATGGCTATGCAAGAAGATGAGTACCATGAGGCTCTGAAGGAACTTTTACAATAAACATGAATTCCAAAACCATAGACATCCAAAATTCTAACCTTAGGAGATGAAGCGCCAAAAGTCATGTGGGCCCCATTGGGGTAAGTTAGTGCATCAACTTCCTGAGGTTGTAACTTTTGCATACGATCTCCATTCAGGGAACACGATAGCTCATTAGAGAGGTATTGACGAGGATATTATTTTAGGTTACTTAATTTAATAGTATGTATAATTTTGGGGCGTCCGATCATGGAAAAACATCAATTAGGCCCTCAAAATGGCCCTGGAAGTTTGGGACCCGAAAAACTGCTAAAAATAGTAAGTTGGCAAAAAAAATATTTTGAGATAATTGGAAAAGGTCAATGTCAAATTAGATCCTCATAGATCAATCCTCCCCACTTAGGAGGAAATGGTCTCCATTGTGTTGAGTGCCCCCATCAGATGAGGAATTTTTTGTTGAATTTGGCCCTGGGTGAGCCACTTGCCTTGGTGCAAGAGCTGCCTTTCTTTGACAAGCCGAGAAAGTTGGATCCTTTGGTGGCAAGTTCCCTTGACCTGTGGTTCCATGATACATTCAATGGATTCTTGTTCCATGCAGTCAAGGTTGAGGTATGTTGGTGTCAATTGTTGTGCTATCTCTGAGGTGTCCATTAATGGTGGAAAATAAGGCCGAAGGAGGTCCATATTGAACACTGGGTGCAAGACAAGGAAGGGGGGAAGGTTGAGATCAAAATAGGTTTCATCCACATCCTTGGTGATGGTATAAGGTCCATAACAAAGTGGATGAAGATTTTGATGAGGCCCTATAAGGCATTCTTTCTGCAAGTGAAACCAAACTTTGTCTCCCACCTGAAACTATTGTGGCACCGAGTGTTGATCATGGAACTACTTGTACTTGGCATTGGAATTCTGTAAAATATCATGAAATTGTTGGTGGATGTGCTTAATTCACTCAATGAACCAGATTTCTTTGTCATCTTAGTTGCATCATGCGACGCCTCTCCCTGGGTGGATGCAAGGGGTAGTGCAACATCCATGGGACCCAATGGTTGAAATCCTAGCCCCACCTAAAAGGGGATGTGTACGGTTGAGCTATGTATGGATCTATTGTAGCTATGTTGAACATATGGAAGACTCTCATACCAGATGTGGGGATGCTCATAATTGTACATGTGAAATATGTGCAGGATCATCTGCTTGACGACCTTGGTTTGAACATCCCTCTAGGGATGGAAGGCAATGGACTTGGTGAGCTTGTTGTCCAACAGTGACCAGAGGCTCAACTAAAATGTGATGAGGAATGAACTGTCCTAATTTTAGATAATGGTTTGTGGGATCCCAAAGTGTATCTAGACTCATTCAAAGAATATCTTGGCAGTGGCCTCCATTGTGATTCTCTTCTTGCAGGCGTCCATAATCGCCATCTTGGAAAAGAAATCAACAACAAAAAAAACACAACAATTTTCCCACTTTGTGTAAAGAAGGACCGACATGTAGTCCATTGAGATGGATTCCCAGGGCCTATCAGGAGTAGGAACAGGAGTGTACATGCATTGTTTCTTAGTTGTTGGTTCTCCAATAGCATAGGTAGTGTAGGACTGGATATACTTGTTGACATCCTGTCGAAGTTTCGTCCATTCAAAATGTCGCTGCAAAAGTGCAACTATCTTTTCCACATCGAAGTGTCCTTCTACCCGACTATAGTGGGATTCCCATATCATCTTCGCTTGCTCGCATGATGGAACACATATATGGCCTAGATGGCACAATAACCCATCATAGATATGGAAATTAGTGACAACTTTGTTTGCGCCCAACATCTGGTAGGTTGTGGAAAAGTCAGGATCTGTCTCATAGAGGTGGGGCCATCTGGAGGTCTCATGGTCGCAAGAGTCTAACATTGTCGTGAGTGTCATGACTGGATTTCGGATGAGGCAATAAATGACTCAGTTGGTACTTCCTTTTTGATACTTGATGTTGAGGTGGAACTGCTGCAAATATGTGGACCAATTCTAGTGGAGGTCATTCTACAATTTTCCTTGTGTTTGCATGAACTATAGTGACTTATGATCAGTGTGGATTACTGTCTCCTTTCCAAGAATCTATTTCCTCCACTGGCGGAATTATTTCACAATGGTGTACATTTATTTGTTGTAAGTAGGGTACTTATAGACGACATATGATAGATGTGGCTGTACTGAGTGAGGACTACGCCCACAACATAGTCTAAAGCATTTTTCTCGATCTTAAAAGGTTGTTGCAGGTCACATAATGAAAGCACTGGTGTTGATCACAAGCATTGATTCATATCATCGAATGATTTATGTTGGGACTGACCCCATACAAACTTTTCCTTAACACCACCCTTGGTTATTTGGATGAGGGCCCATGTAGTATGGGAGAATCCCAACAGGAACCTGCGATAGAAATTGGCAAGGCCTAAGAAGCTCTGAATCTCAGTGAGTGTGGTTGGGGCTAGCCAGTCACAAATGACTTGTATCTTGGCTGGATCAACATGCACATCAATAATTTATCCTAGGTATTGGACCCTTTCCATTCTGAAGGAGCATTTTTCCAAGTTGGCATATAGCTTGTGTTGCTGCAAAGTGTGTAGAACTTATTGAATATGGTGCAAGTGTTCTGCCCAAGTCTTGTTGTAGATGAGAATGTAATCCATATACAACACTAAAAAATAATTAGTGAAAGGCCACAAGATATAGTCCATCATCCTCATGAAATTTGTTGGGGCATTTTTCAAACCAAATGGCATGACCAACCATTCAAAAATATATTCTTTTGACTTGAAGGAAGTTTTCCATACATCTGTCTATTCTATTGGGACTTGATGGTAGCCAGACTTCAGATCAATATTACTGAATTATTTCCCCCCCCCTGAGATGATCAAAGAGATTTTCGATTCGGGGAATTAGGTACCACTTCATGAATGCGATTTTATTTAGGGATCAGTAATCAATGCAGAGTTTCCAGGTCCCATCTTTATTCTGCACCAACATGATTGGGCTTCCACAAGGTGATGAGTTGGGTTAGATCTTCCCCTTGTGGAGAGGTTCTTGGATCTAACGCTTGATTTCCTCATTTTATAGTAAAGAGTGACAATAAATTGACCCATTGGGTAGTGGTGCACTGGGGCTCGAATCTATGGGATGCTTGACCTGACAGTGCATAGGTACCGCAGTAGGTGATGAGAATATGTATTTGTATTATTCCATGACCTTATCCACTTTCTTTTGTTGCATGTAGAGGTAGGACGCGAAGGCCATGTAAGTGGTTGTAACCTTTCTCTCACTCTAAGAGAGAACGACAAAGAAGACAAACCCTCTGATCTGAGAAATGACCTTCCTACATTGTTGGAAAATGATCAAGGAAATAACACTAGGTGCGACTACCTCAGGTATCATGTACAATTTCCTTTTCAAAGTAATAATAACACTGCGCGGCCTAGAATCATATACAACATGGAGTTTCCATAAATAAGTTTGTCCCAAAATAACATCACAAAATTCAAGGGGAGCAACATCATACAATACCTCATCTTTGAATGGATTGATGTCATATGACAAGCGACACTATTGGCTGACATGAAGATCTCTTCCTTGATAGATCCATCTGATGGTGTAAGGTTGCGGGTGTGAATTTTTTGGTAGGGATAGCCGCTTGATGACCTCTATTAATATGAGGCTTTTTTGTCTACCTATATCAATGATGAAGTGCATAGGAGTTCCTTTCACCACATCTGTGAATGAAAGAGGCGTTCTCCTTCCTCTGGCTCATCAAGTTCACCAGGATTGATCTTGGTGGTATCAATGGTGGCATTGGTTCCATGTTGGATGGTTTCTCTAGATATAACCAGGTCTTGGTGGCTGAGGAAGATGGTGAAAAGACAAAATTTATCACACCATGGGAGACATATACATATGCTAGAATACCCTTCGCTTTGAAGAATGTTGGAGCCACATTCCAAAGGGCCATGGATCATGAATTCAATGGGATGATAGGAAAGTTTATGGAAGATTACCAAGATGACCTGATGGTGCATTCAAAGAAAAGGGAGGATCATATCCATCTTTTAGGAAAGGTTTTTGAAATATGTATATTATACAACATTTCTATGAATCGAAAGAAATGTTTGTTTGTCGTGACTCAAGGAAAGTTGTTGGGACATATTGTATGAAGGGAAGGAATTTACATAGATCTGGAAAGAGTTAAAGAAATAAACGAGCTCAAACCCTTGACATCCAAGAAGGTATTCTGGTCATTCTTCGGTAAAATCAATTCTGTGCGAAGATATTTTCCTGACTACGGAAGCATCGTAAAGCTGATCAATTTGTTGCTGAAAAAGGAATAGAGGTTCGAATGGATAGTAGACACTTAGGAGGCATTCAAAAATATCAAAGGATAAATCACCACTGCTCCTGTCCTCATCATTCCATATTTCCAAAGAGACTTCATTACCTATTTGTTTGCTACAGAGATAGTCGTTGCATCTGCTCTCACTCATAAAAATAGAAATGGAGAAGAACTCCCAATAAGTTTTATGATAAAAACCATAAACAACTATGAGTTGAGGTATTCAGAACTGGAGAAGCAAGCCTTGGCTCTTGTAAAAGAAGTAGTGCACTTTCATACATACATATTAAACTCCCATGTTATAACCTATGTTCCCTCATCACCAGTGAAGATGCATCTAAATCAATAGTTGAGAGAAGGAAAATGGGCTAACTAGTTCGCAAAGATACAAGAATATGATATCGATATTAAACCTTTAAAGGAAATTAAGGGAGAAGGTTTATGCAATATCATCGTGAATGGGGGCTCGGTCGATGGGATGATTTCAATCTCATTCGGAGAACCATTAGCTGATTCAAAATGGTATGCAGATATTATATTCTACTTAAGGTCCGAGAAATTTCCTATCACAATGAATCCCAAGGAGTGAAGGAAACTGAAGATGAAGGCGAACCAATACATGTTGATTGATGACGTACTATTCAGAAGAAAATTTGATGGTATACTGATAAGATGTGTTGATGAAAATCAAGCCCAAGAACTGATAAGAGAATTCCATGAGGGAATATGTGGTGGACACTTTGCACCAACTGCAACCGCCCACAAAATAATTAGAGAAGGATTTTACTGGCCATCAATCTTCAGATATTTGTATGCCACAATAAGGAAATGTTTTTCATGCTAGCAGTTTTGAGGAAAAATGAAGAAATCTGTGATGCCTTTGCAACCGATTGTGGTAGAAAAATGGTTTTCCCAAAGGGGAATTGATGTTGTTGGGCCGATTAATCCAACATATAGAAAGGGGCATGTGTAAATTCTAACAAATACCAATTATTTCATGAAACAGCTAGAAGCAGTGGCACTAAATAAGGTTGATGTTGAAGAACTGATTAAATTCCTCAAAGACAACATTCTGTCAAGATTTGGTGTCCCTAATAAATTTATCACGTACAATGGTTCGATCTTCATCGAGTCAAAATACATGAAGTTTTGCGGACAATATGGAATCATCATGGGTCAATCATCGAATTATTACCCACAAGGTAATGGCCTTGTTGAATCCACAAACAAAACACTGGTGCAAATACTGAAGAAAACCGTTGATAGCAACCAAAGGAATTGGCATTTGAAGTTGACGAAAGCATTATGGGAAAGCATAATGACCCCGAAGGATAGCATAAGGATGTATCCATATATATTGGTTTATGGGAAAGAGGAAAAAATTATGATTAGCCTTGAGCTCAATGCATTGATCTTTGTGATTAATACTAAAGAAACAAAAGATAGTTCACCCATCCAAAAGAGAATCAACCAATTGTTGAAGTTGGAAGAGGAACGAAGTAAAGCCCTGAATCAAAGTTCTCATAGCCAACAGAGCGTCAAGAGATATTTTGATTAAAGCAAAACTACGAAGAACTTCCAGAAGGGAGAGTTGGTGCTACTTTGGAACAAGGCCAAGGATAAGTCATCCATGCATACAAAGTTCGAAGCAGTCTGGATTGAACCATATGTCGTTCAGAAGATATTGGGATTTAAATCCTATATTCTCCAAGACATGAAAGGAAAAATATTAATGATTCTTGTCAACGAGAAACATTTGAAAGGTTTCTTCTTCTAATACTGTTTCATTCTCATTGTACATAATTTTATGTTTGTTCAATTTGTATATTTTTACTCTGACTCCATAGCCCAATGGGCGAAAGCACTTGGTCATGAGAGATTTTGGATTATTGACAACTCACAGGGGGTTATCATCCCACAATTGGATCTTTTTGTTGAGATCAATTCCTGCTTCCAAAATTTCCCTCTCCTTTTCGATTTTCCCAAATTCTTTTCTCCCTTTCTTTTCCATCTTCTATACTTACTTGTTTTCCCCATTTCCTTTTTCCCTTCTATTCTCCCTTTCTAGTTCTTATACTTTTTCGTTTTTCCAAAATGATGAGTTTACGGGTTCTCAGGTTGGTGGAATTGCAGATCCCCATCTCCATACATATCCTCCCATCATGAGTCTAATCAACCGTCGTGCTATCCTATACTTATCCAATTTCGCAATCACGGGTTCCCGGGTTGGCAGGGTCAATATTTCATATCCCATGTTCTGTGATATAGGTTTTTCATCCAAAATATCCACGATATATATTTTGACCATTGGACCCCCCCCCCCCTTAAGCCTGACTAACTGCGTTTCAACACTTAGTCATTTTTTGACCTTCTGCAGTCGCGGGTTCTCGGGTTCCTAGATTCTCAAAAATATCGAATCCTATTTCGCTCCCATCAGTCCTTGACACCTTCGTGCATTTCCTAATACGCATTTAGTATTATTTAATGCTAACAACTCATCATGCATGTTTCGTAAATATTTTCATTAATGAGAGAAGGGCTCGAGGATATCTCCTATTAAAACACATTAAACTGAGATTTGTAGAGGATTATATTATGAATCTCAAGCGTTCATTTTAAACATTATCTGGAGCAAAGGAACGTTTCCATCAACTTATGGCAGCAACTTGATAATAGTTCTATGGAGATACATTGAAAATTTTTGGGTGTGAGGACCAAGAGTTTTAGTGGTCAAGAGCATATTATTACTACTCATCCCCTTCTGCCTAGAAGGAAGTAATCTAGAAATTTGGAATTGCTCATGCATGGTGCGTCCCAAAGGTTCTTCGACTGTAAGGAGTTGGTCTTCTAGTGCTTCAAGAGATATATTCCAAGCCAACATATCATTCAATTGCGAGACCATTCCCTTATCTCTCTATTGCCTCATGTATTTTGTAAGATGTTGAGACTTCCCAAGCCAATGCTTGCGTTCAAGGGTGAATATTGCAGAGAATTATTAAAAATACATGACAATGGGTTGGACCTCTTACCTAAGTTCCTGGAGAACCCAACGACCGTCCCCGAGGACATCGCAATATTACAGGTTAGTTCATTTAAAAATCCTTTTCAGGAATTTGCTTGGTTGTTCATGAGGGTAACAAGACAAGAAACTATAGCCATAATTTCCCGCATGATTCTTTACATTTTATAATTTACGGTCAAGGAACAGGCCATATTCGATTGGGGCAAGTTGATTTCCATTGAAATCTCTTCCCAATTGTCACAATGCAAGAAGGAGAATAAATTATTATGTCATATTGTTTGGTTTTCACGATAGCACATTGCTGTCATTTTTCAAGATTATCTGTGTGTAAGAAGGTAATATGTGAATTTGACTTGGTAACCTTCTGGTATCAAACATTATGGAGTCACAAAGTCTCCCAACATTTTTATGAAGTTTTTAATGATTTTGTCTCAGTTTTTAAAGTTTTGATGTTTGGAAAGGACACTCCCAGGATTTTTGACTGGGCAAGTAAGTTCCTAGATAGGAAGGGGACACTGGAACAAATGGAGAATTACAATGTCATAAGGATTTTCAGTTCCAAGGAAAATCCTTCCTTCCTTCCATGCCACATATCTGACAAAATGTTTGTTAATGAAATAGAAAGGAAGTATAAGTACTGGTTGCATTTTTTCCATGAAAAGAGAAAAAAACAATCCATACCTCTTCCTTGGAAAGTTGGGGACTTCATATTCAAAAATATGAACAATGTTGATGAATTTGTAGGCCACTTCCACATCCTGAATCTAAGATATGTTGAATGGATAAAAGTGTTCGACCCTAGCGGAATTTTTGTAGAACATCTACTGGCAATTGAACTCAACAATTATTTTATTAATACTATTCTGAATGAAGACATAGATAATGACTTGAGCACTCTTTCTTATGACATTGGCGACTTGGAAACAACACTCAACATCAATGAATCGTACAAAAAAAAAGGAAAAGGTCCCAGCGAGAAGAGTGCCCAATCCCCAAATTTCACTCCAAAAAGTACAACATCTTAGAGAAGTGCTCCAACGGCCCACCAAATTAAGAAAGTGACGCACATTTCTTTAGGTGGAGGAGATAAGAACCCTCCTTCGGGAAAAATTGAAAGATCCCATAAAATTCCCTTGAGGAAGAAAAGGAAAAACATTTTTCAAGAAAAGGAGGGACCTCGAGCCGAAAGCGACATTTGTGACCTCTCCCTTAAGGATATGGAACTCGAGATTGACATTGAAAAAGTGTTCCCCAACGTTGATTAACCAGAGGAAATGGATCACTATAATCCTCTCACGGAAATAATTGAGAGTGAGACCTTCTATGAAGAAGAGTCTTTTGTATTTTAGAGCATTTTTTTGACAGGGATTCCAAAAATTTAATTATTGAGAAAAGAGATGTAAAGAATAAAAAGGGGAAATCTCATTTAGAGGTTAACCTACAGAACATGCGACCTTCCCAAATTTACCAAATTCACCAAGAAACTAGATATTCTCTAGACGATTCTATTGGAGGCATTGAAATAGAGAACTCCAAGTTAAAGGAAAGAGTCAAATAATTGAAAGAAGCTTTGATGCCTCTTTTAGTACTTGCTAGTCCTTTAACAATAATTGGGCCTACCACACCTACACCAAAACTGAAAGGGTATTCAAGCATACTCACATAATCCCGGGGCTATGTGGAGAATAACATTAAGAAAATAATGGAATTTATTACAGAGGCTTGGGAGATGTCAAATAACATGATCTCTTTTGGAATGAGGGAACATGCATTCCATGAATATTTACAGGAGGATTTATTACCTTGATGTGGTTGTACCATTTGGTTTTAAAGTTACCAATATGACATAGTTGAGAACAAGAGAGGAGGATCTCCCTTCTCCAAACCAGATAAAAAAAGTGAGATCGGAAGAGCGTCGTGTAGGGAAAGAGTGTAGATC
>CBVK0100154998.1:0-26210 GCA_900067695.1 Picea abies
ACCGCTCTTCCGATCTCACGAATCCTCATGTTCATATCTCTTTAGGCCACAACTTGCTAGGTGATTGCTCACAACCTTACTAGGGTCGTTCTTCTTGAACTCAATATCCACCAGCCTCATTTCTTCTAAAACCATAGCCTCAGCTTTGGCATGGCCAAAATATAACAAGGAATATGTGCCAATATGAATGGGGAAGGGCAGCCATACCTTCTTTGATACTCCTTTGAGCTCTTTTCTTATTCTGCCGAGCACAGTTTGCCTGGAAATCTCATGACACAATAGCTTATCTGGAAAAAAATAGCGGTAGAGAATATGGGGGGACAGAGGTGCCGAAAACCATGATATATGAAAATTTTGCCTCTATATACCAATCTTCCATGCTACTCAGGTTGGTCGCGACACTATCCGAAATCCTGGGTGACGGCTGACCGAAGATGGTGACGTGCAATGGCACCATTACCCAATTGAACATTTTGTAAATGAATTCTTTGGCATTTTGTAATAGGATTTGTATTAGATAGAGCCCAGCTCTAGTTCATTAATGGGAAGGGTGTCATGAAGCAGATGGCATCCATGATGTAAGCAGACACAAATAATGAAGTCTCTTTCTTACTTTCCCTCTATGCTCGATATTCGGTAATTCGACTGGTTAGACTATCAGACAACATCTTATCCCAGTCAAATGAGACACCCTCAACAACTGTATGAATGAGTGGTATCCATGGGATGAAAAAATAGGTAGTGTCCTCCCTCCCATACAACCTGCAGGCCATCATTGCTATGTACTTGAATTGTGGCTCCAAGGAGGAGATTGAATAGATCTTGTTAGTGTCGGCCCTGAATTTCGCAGGGTGTGAGATGCAATATTTGATCATATCGGACAAAATTCTTGCATACTACTCCCACTCCTTCTTCTTGAAACCTTCTATAAATTCAGCATTGTGAGTGAGGTTCAGTGTGGGTGACAATTTATACATTGCCCGCAAATGTTCTGGCCTGAAAGTCCCAATCGTTACCTTATGTTTGTTGATAATCATTTTGGTTGGGATATCCACATGGTCCAGCACCCACCTAATCATATCACAATAGGGAAGAAGTTGGTGCCTTGCTGCTATTTTTTTCATCTCTGCTTGAGTGACAATTTTGTATTTGGTTGATAAGTCATCGTTCTCATTGTCGCTAGAATCATTCGAACAACTTACAGACTTGGATTGCAAAATGTTGGAAACATATGACCAGGTATTGACAACATTAATACACCATAGTGAGGTATCAGAAACCATGTCTACCCTGACCTGAACTCTCAACAACTTCCTTGGACATTTTTTGTGGAGCCATGATAGAGAAACCTACAACTGGACCTCCTGTTGAAAAAATTGAAAAGCATAAATAATGGTTAATCTGGTAAAATGGATCTACGCACAAATAGAAATGAGAACTAAAATAATGAAGGAACAACTCTCTATCTTGGTCATTTAAACCCTTGGTGTCCTTGCCAACATAACGGTCAAATCGCTTAATAGAAAGATTTAGAATTAAAAAACAAGATCCTACTATCTGTCACCTCACTGCAATTCGAATAAATGTCATAAATGCTTGACGAGTCATAACACGAAAAAACGTAAAAACATTTAAAACTTACTCCATAGATGGTGCATGTTAAAGACTGTTTACTGCGTTGATTAATCTAGTTTAGTTCCTTTAATCAAGTTTTCTTTAGTCTTTAACCCCCTTTTTCGGCGTTTGCTGTATCGAAAGATTTCACTCCTAACCTTTGATCCCCCAAAACCTGAAATCGTGATGATGTGATTTATTTGATTACTCATGATTTGACTTAAGATCTTAATTAACCCATGCTTAATTAATGAATATCATGACTTCGCGACTCGGAGCCACAAAGGTACTGCTTTTTGGGAGAGAAATCGTCAAGTCGTGAAATCACGATAGTGCTTAACAAAGGTTTAGAATGATTTACTCCTGACACTATCCTGGGTAAAATTTAAAAGAGTTATCACCACTTCGTGTGTTGGGATACTTAGGACAATGGGTAGTGTCACGAAATAAACGAAATCATGAAACTAGCTTTTTGGCATTTAAGTATAACATCTCACTTATTTAGAAGAAGGCGGCTCCAACTTAGGCTCCAACTAGGGATCTCGCCTCCTCGCGAGACGAGAAGAACAGTAGACCGAGTGCATGTATGGGTAAATGGAGTCATCAATTTTATTTCGAGAAACCGGTTGGGAAAGAGGATACAGAGAGAACCTTGAGGTTCCAAAATTAATTCTGGAAAGATTTCAAACTCAGAACACTTTATAAGCTCAGTTGCAGTCCATGGTAACTTTCCCTTCCTTAACATTGAAATCGGGTCTACTCAAGACGGTCCAAACAAATCTTAGGAAATTCAACAGGTCCTATTGGTTTTAGCTTGCATCAATGAAGTAAAATCCATGCTTTTAATCAAGGAGTCTCGCAATAAACCTGAGATGTAGATCCAATTCTGATAAACAAGATTACCAGAGCATAGTATGATTCATGTATGACAGCCTTATAGATATCTTAGACATTGCTTCACTACCAACGACCATGTTCATTACCCCGGTGAAGTTATTTGGTTCCCTTCATTGGATTTCCTTTCACCACTCCAAACTATAATCTTTCATTTAGATGTTGAGATGAGGGCAATCATTTTTATGGATTTCCTTTCATCATCTCTTTGGACTAGATGGGGGAAATCAATTATGAAGTTCCTTTCACCATATACCTTATACTTTACTTTTGAAAAGTGGAGTGGGGGAAATCAATTTGTATAAATTATACCAAGGGTGTATCTGTGTAAAATTTGTAACAAAGTCCTATCGACTTGCTTTGAGTGCTCTGGACCAACTTTCTCTTAACCTTCTCTACGCCCTAGTCTGCGGAGAGAAAAAAAAAAGGGGTGAATTCATTTCCAGGGGTCTTCTTCTGAGCAAGACTTAACCATTTGACCATTGTTAAAATACCTAAGAGAGTTAGGATCCTCCTACGCATGGCCTTGTTCAACATGGGACTTAGGAGCTGTGAAGACCATCTCACTTCCAGAGACGTTCACTAGTTTCCCGAATTGAAGCGGAATCTCTTTTCCTCTGTGGATGGTACAAGCATGTGTCAGAGCTTAAGGAGAGAGGACCAAGGGTGAAAAAGGGAAAGAGAGAAGGCTATGGACCTCAAAAAACTGGATGTTATCATGCAATCCTGACTTAGGTGAATACATCATACTTGTGAGACCACTACTGCGTTTAAGAGATGTTCATTTGAAAACCAAATACATAGGGAATTCATACCTCGACCTTACCACTTCCTTTTCCTCTAAAAGAAAAACATTTGTCACCTATTTTGGTGGGTCAATTTCCTATTACCTGGCCATCCCTTTCTCCTTTGTAGTTTGGGTTGTAATTCAGAGGCTTGTATGAAAAAACACGCAGAGTATTAGGTCTATCAGGATTTATGAGACTCTATGTGTCAAAAATTAAGTTTCTACTTCTAGGAAATTGACAACCTGTTTTATTCAAGATGAAAGTGAACTTACCGAAAAAATTTATGAAGAGAAAAAAAAAAGGAAAAAGAAAACAAATCGGTATATACAATGGAGATTTGGAACTCATTTACTGCATGTAGTTCTTTAAATAACACCCGTTGACAAGGGCACTGAGAGTTTCACCATCCAAATTCTCTAACAAAAATGAATTCTTCCCTTAAGAAGCTGAGACTTTGAACGGTCCATACCAGATATGATCAAATTTACCATGTTTTGTCGAATCTTCCCTCCTAGCATGCCATTTCAAAACCAAATCGTTGGGGAGGAAATCCCTGTTTTTGGCTTTATGATCGAATAGTGCTTTCATGTTGTCCTAGTATTTTTGCATCCTTACATTCACCTCGGTCCTATGTTGTTGGACCTCGATCAACTGATTTATTCTTCTTGTGTCATGTTTTGGCTCTTCTCTCTCATCTTTCAAGAGATTCATTACAGGGAGCGCCAAATTTATACGTAAAACCACATTAGTCCCATACACCATTTGGAAAGGAGAAGTACCAATGGATTTCTTTGTACCTATCCGATTTTCCCATAAGGGGTACTTTAAGTATACATGCCAAGATCTTTTTTTTTGCTCAACACCTTCTTAATTATGGTAATCAAACTTTTATTTAATGATTCAGCTAACCCATTACCTTGAGGGTAATATGCTATGGAGTGGCCCAATATGATGTTATATTTTTGGCAAAAGCTGACCATTGCCATAGACTTGAATTCCTGGGCAGTATCCATCACTATCTTTTGGGGACAACCAAATATGGACAGTATGCTCTCTTCCAAGAAAGCTATCACCACTGAATCGGTCGTCTTCCTAGTGGGAATAGCCTCCACCCATTTGGTGAAATAATCTGTGGTGGTGAGGATCCATTTGTGTTGAGTGCTAGAATGTGGGTTGATTTCGCCTATAAATATATCCCCCATTGTTGAAAAGGGCTTCGGTTTTGACAGGAACCAGAGGTAGCGCTGGGAGCTTCTATTTTCTTGCAAACAACTGGCAAGGGTTACAGGCTCTGACTTTGATGTTGACATCTGAGAAAATTTTAGGCCAATAATATCTTGCCCTCAGGATTTTATAAGTTGTTTCCCTCCAGGCATGATTCCCTCCACACACTATTTCATGGAATTCGTTTATGACCCCCTCTTTTTCCGATTCTACCAAACAAACCAGTAAGAAGCCTAAGGGGTCCTTCCAATACAGTTGACTTTCGGATATGTAGTACTTCACCGCATGCAACTTAAGTGTTCTGGATTTAGCTAGAGATATATCGCTAGGGCATTTCAGGGTCAGTAGGTAGGACATTGTATCTTTATACCAATCAGATAAGACAAAATTCTCTTCAATTCTGGATATAGCTATTTGGTCGTTAGGCTCGTTTACATCCCCCTGTCCCTCATATCCTTGCAAGTTATTTATTCTGAGCGCTTTGAAATTTGATTCCGCCAAGAGATTAGATAGACCTTGTCCCTTTACTAGTTTCGTCGGTTTTAACTCTAGTTCAAACTCTTGAATTTTAGCGAGCCACCGACAACTATTTCCATCACTGTCAGGCTGGACCAATATATCCTTCAAAAAACAAGTGGGAACGTATGAGATTACCTTGCAGTGTAGCATGTAAGTTCTAAAAGCATTCAAAGCCTTAACCATAGCATACGATTGTTTCTCCATTATATCATATCTCATTTCAGCATCTCTATAACTTCTACTAAAAAAGGCTATTAGTTGCTCAAAACCCTCTTCATTCTTCTGGAGGAGTACTGTCGCCACTGTGTGTTTGGAGGCGAACGAGAAAATTAGGAAATCCTTTAGGTAATCAGGGCTTGCTAATATGGGCACTTTGCTGATAACTTTCTTGATGAGTGCAAATGACACCTTAGCCTCTGCCATCCATTTCACTTCACTATTCTTCTTGAGAATATATGTGATCAATTTCACGATTCCAACAAAGTTCGGGATAAATCTTCTCAAAAAATTTATTTTTCCTAAAAATGACTGAATTTCTTTTATAAGCCTAGGAATATTTATGGTGTATATAGATTCCACCCTTTTAGGGTCGATTTTAATTCTGTCCTGAGACACAATGTGGCCCAGGAGTTTACCTTCCTACATCGTGAAGTGAGGCTTCTTGGGGTTTAAAGACAAACCAAATTTTTGGCATTTTTCAAACGTTTGCTTCAGGTGTAGTAGATGGTCTTCATCAGATTTGGAGAAGACAGTCAGGTCATCGAGGTAGATGACCACAAATTTATATTTTTCACCGATGAAGGCGATTCCCATAGCATGTTGGAAGGTAGCACCTACGTTCATCAAATCAAAAGGCATTTTTTCATACATAAATGTGCCCCAAGGGGTGGTGAAGGCTGTTTTTTATTTATCATGCTCATGGCAGCAATTTGATTATAACCGAACAACCCATCGATCATCGACATCCTATTTTCCCCGACTACTTTTTCCAAAACGTGATCCATTTTGGGTAGAGGATAGTTATCTTTGAGAGAGGACTTGTTTATATTTCTAAAGTCTACGCACAGTCTGATCTCCCCATTTTTCTTCCTAACCAGGACTAAGTTCACCACCCAGTTAGAGTACCTGAGAGGTACAATTATTTTTGCATCTAACATTTTTTTCAATTCTCTTTCAACCACAGGTAGTAAAATGGGGTTGATTTGTTTGAGCTTCTGTCGGAAGGGTTTAATACCAGGCTTCAAAGGTATTTTTTTCTTGATCACAGAGGTGTCGTAGGTTTTGATCTCATCATAAGACCATGCAAAGACATCTTTATACCACCCGAGTAAGTCCTTAAACTTGATTTTTATCTCAGAAGGAAGATACTTTGACAACTTCACTATCCTAGGATCTTTGGTGGTGCCCATGTCACAGTCTTCGACCTCCTCCAGTTAGGGCTGCAAGGTGGACTTCAAAGGCACGCAAGGATGATTTTAGGGGCCAAATTTCGCTCATGGGCTAATTTTCCATGGTGTTTCCAAAAACGAGATTTGGTATTTTAAAAATGATTCGCCCAAATTCTATAGGATAAAATTATTTTAGCTTAAAAATCGCTAAAATTTTATGAAAACTATATAAAATACTTAAAAATTTGAATATTTTTACAAAAATATCGCCAATCATTTATAGTTTGCATATGAAGGATTAGTAAGATTCGCCAAGGTTTCTACATTTTAAAATAAATTTCCATTCTTAAAATCATCCCTGGAGGCACGTCGTTTTGATCAAACAACCTTTCCAGGGGTTTCAGGTCCCTAGGGATCTAATTTCTTTTTAACACTAGCAGGCATAATCCAGGTATGATCGTTTTGGTTTTCTTGGTCAATGTGGGTTTCGAAGAAATCATCCACCATTTCTAGGAACTTTATGATCTGTTCGTCATCTTCAAAAACCTGCCAGTGTCATATGTTGTTTGTTATGTATGGTCTGTGTCTTACCTCTATGTGGTATTTTAATTTGAAAGCGGTGTCTTACCTCTATGTGGTATTTTAACTTGAAAGTAGTAGGGGGTGCGAAAGTCGAAGCTTCTTTGGCCAGTGAATCGGCCTGCTAGTTTTCGGCTCGTGGGATGAAATGAACCTTTATCGATGAGAATAAATTTTCCATTAGATCCCAAGTGCAATTTTTGTAGGACCTCATTCTCAGGTTCTTGGCCTGGTACTTCCAATTTACCTGTTTCAAAATCAGTTCAACGTTTCCATAGACCTCTAAATTATTTATGTTTAGCTTCTTGGCAGCTTCCAGACCCAAGACTAGAGCTTCATATTTGTAAACATTGTTTATGCAGTCTTTGTCCCACTGTAACCTATAAGAGAAGGGAACAACAAATTCATTTTCAGGTGCTACAAAAAACACTCCCACACCTGCTCCTTCACACGATGAAGCTCCATCAAAGAACATTTTCCAAGTTCCAGTGCTGTGCATATTTTTAGCTTTCTTTTCGGTTCCGATTTCATCAATGTCACTTTCTTCTGTACAATTTTCTTCAGTATCGTCAAAGGACAGAATACAATTTCCTAGGTCTCCATCGACAATGTAAACATGGTAATTGTTATGATTCTATAGATCACTTACCATATATTCCAACTGTGTTTCCCTGTATAACCGTGTGAACTGTCCACCAAAAACAGGGATTGTGGAGTAGGTCATATCTAGCTAGAGGGATCCCTTGAGATTCGCTCCCCAAGATCCAGACAATAGTAAACCATACTTCAGGGGTATATCGGCGACAATTACATCCATTAGGACATTTTTTACCGGAATCTGGGCGAGGGTGACTACTAAATCTTTGATCATGCCCATGCACTTAACTCTCCTTGAATCAAACAAGTAAATATCTCCATAGGGTCTGGTGATTTTGAGGCCTGTTCTATCCATAATATATTTGGGCATTACATTATGACAGGCACCAGAGTCCAACATGCAATTATGCAATTGTCGATCGTGCACTTTTAGGGTAATATAGAAGGGGATGACGGTATCTCTGGCACCTTCAAAATGTGGACCAAAAGTGATATTAGGCTTGTCATATTCCAGATTTATCACGTCGGACTGACTCTCTAGATCTAAAAAATTTATCATCTTGTTTATTTGTTTTCAGTACATAGGATTCTTTGCCAACTCAACCAAAAGTATTGGTATCTTGATCCTTTTTTATCTCATTTTCTAGGTAAAAAACTCCCGCAATTTTATCCGTTTCCTTGGTTGAAACATCTGACTCTCCCTTATCCATTTTATTTAGTAGCACTATTTTATTCTCAACGTTTCTAGTTTCAGATGTCCATGTTTCAGTTGCCTTAGTTCTTCCTGCTTGGGTTTCAGCGCCTTTTACGTTGGTATTCTGCGAGTCTACCCCTACGTCATTTTTCATCTCGGTCTCTTTTTGGGCGAGCTCATATATTTTTCCCCTAGGAAAAAATTTCTTGGGTTGCTTAGCCAACACAGGTTTGTTTCTGGGTCTCAGATTGTCTTTGTGCTAGAGCTCGGCCAATATGGTGTCGTCCATTCTTTGATGAGCGGGATCATCAACGTCGTTTAGGTTTTTGTTTTCAACTGATGATTATTCAGTGTTAAGGGACTTGTCATAATCTTCCTTCGTCAAGTGAGGTTGTATACCATCATCACCTAAGTTGTTTACGTCTTCCTCCAAGTCTTCAAACTCTTGCATATCATTTTCGCCAATAAAATTTTCATTTTTTAGTGGTACTTGGATCTTTGGTCTTCATTTTTAATTTGTCTTGGTTGAAACTGAGGATTGGGATTTCTCCTGAATTCTCTTTTAACGAATTGATCAACTTTCAATTGGACTAGTTCCTTTCTCGAGATTTTGTTTGATAGTTCTTTGATTATCCTAGCCATGTCATCCATTTTGTCATCTGAGGATCTTCCAGATCTAGAGGGCCCTGCTTGTTCTCTAAGACATTTAGTTTCCTTGTTTCCCATATCACTTTTCCTTTTCAATTTACCTGAGGCCATCATGTTTGACTCAATTTCCACAGCATCATCTTGCATTCGGGTTAGGTTGGCCCCTCTCCTTTCTCTTAATAGTACAGCAAAATATGGTTCAAAAGCTCCTACGAAGGTTACTTTGGCTGTGGGTTGGGACGGTTTAACTGCAACAGGGATCTTATTGTATAACTTGTTAAACCTTTGGATAAATTCCATAACAGTTTCAGATCCCTTTTTCTTTAAAGACTCAAACTCGGTCAAATAGTATAAATGATCCTTTCTTTAGCCCCATTTTTTAAGAAAGAGGTCTTCTAGCGCATCATAGGATATGATTGAACCTGGGGGCAGGCTTCGAAACCAAGATCTCACCTGTCCCTCAAAGGTTTGGACAAACAATTGGGAATACACATCCTCATGCTTGAGCCCTAGAATATCAGTGAATTGATCAAAAACATTGATATGCTTAGCTTTAGTTAGATCCCCTTCTCCTATGAACTTGGGTAGGTTTTTCATATAGTTCTCAGGTATATCATGGAGAGATACTTGAAGGACCAAGGGGGTGTATCTAGCGGCTACCTTGGTAAAAACCCTAGGAGGCGGTTGTTGGCCTTGGCCTCCTATTCCCCCTACTCCTCCTCCGGTGGTGGCCATGGAGAGGAAATCGAGGCGTTATAAAGAGGGTGGCAAAGATGTATAGAGACTCTTTGGATTCCCCGAGGTGGAAAAGGGAAAATTCAGGAAAATTTTTACCAGGGGTGGTGGAAGAAGAAAAAGGAGAAGAAGGTATATGTGGACTCGTCTCCTTTGACTTGTAGGATATTTAAATAGGAGAACCCACTGGTGTCGAGTCCGTGTACATGGAAACTTCTTCAAGTCCTTGAGTGATGGAGGGGTTTAGAGTCGATGGGATATCGATAGGGATGAGCTTCAAGGTAGGAGTGTCGCCCCTTGTAGCGTAAGAGGTCGTCGGAGAGGTCTCGGTTTTGATCTTGGGTAGGAGCTGCTCAGAATTTAGGGTTTCAGCTTCCACAACACTGTCTGATGTTTTCCTGAGAGGAATTTCTCGTGAGGGGGATGGTTCGAGAAAGGTATTATATTTAGACTAATTGGACTTGGGTTGATATGCAACCACATTTTGTTTAAAAATACCCCTTGGTCTTAGTATTTTTTTAGGGTCGAAAATTGGCACCATCTGTTTGGCATCTAGGTTTTGTCTGGTGTTCTTTCAAAAGGATGCCAGCTTACTTAAGAGTGGAGTCACCAAGTGAATGATGAAGGTTTATCCTTAACAAGGTGTTTGGTCTTTGTTCACTATCAAAAAATGAAACTTGGAAATGTCGTTTTCTCATGGGAAAGTGACATGATTCTCCGTCCCTGACAATGGCACCAAAAAGATTTTGGTCCCGAGTCTATACTTAAGGCTATAAAGTGTAGAGTCTAATCATCTAAAAAGAGTAAAATAAAAAGGGGGGAGACAACTTTGGGGGATGAGGCTACAACCGATCTCTAAGTTGTCTTTGCCTAACTTCCAAATATTCTTGAATACTGATATCTTGTTCGATGGCAGACCATGAACGTTCGAGCTCTGTTCGGGTGATGGCAGTCTTAAGTATGGTATAGAAAAGATTCAAATTGATGATGGTTTGACCTGATAGGCCGGGTTTGATGTTGGGTTGCCTTACGATGGGTGCATTCATGGGGAGAACAAAGCCAAACGAAGGGTTTAACGAAATCGACGGTCATTTTCCGTAACTGAGTTAAAATCTTGAGACCGAGTATGAAAACATAAAGCTGTCAACAATGTGGGGCATCAATTTCATAAGAATCCCACACTATAGCAGAATAAGAAAGGACAATAATACTTTGATGAAAGCATATAATATAGAGATCCAAGTAATTCATAGGTCTTGTACCTGCTAGTAGCCGATACAGAGGAAAAACTATAAATAACTAAACAGCTAGAGACTGATCACCACAATAGAAGTTATACTAAATTGCAGCTAAAACATTCATCAAAGACATATATGTAAAAAATGACATGAAACATGAAATAACAGAGGAAAACACATAACTCAATCTGGACGGAATATGGAGTCTTCAATTCGCCTTGTATTAATCCTGTCTCAAAAGAACTTTCTCTATTACAATCTATCACCAAAAAAAAAGGCCCCTTTCATCTCTTCCTCGATGCCTATTTAAACAAAAATTATGAACATTTAGAATTTTCATCCTTCTGGAAACTTGTCAGTTACAAATAAAAAAAATGGACCATTTCATCTCCTTATCTTTGTCTTCCCTTGTAAGGGCAGAGCACCTTCTTTCTCTTCTCTTCTGGCTCCAAAAATAGAATGGCTTGAAATCTATCATTATTTAGCACCAGAAACCTACCCCTTCGCCTGCTCGATAAAAATGACACACCTTTCCACCAACTAGGCTATTAACCTGGAAGGCTCTGTTTTTTTTCTTACCTCAAAGGTGTGACAACTTTTCGCCAATTGTAGCAACCTTTTCCCTACTTTTCGGTCTTTCGCGATGATGGAGCATAATTGTAAACTTGGTTGTACTAGCCATTTGTCCACTTGGTCCATATCGACCTAGCTTATCTGGGATATCTCCACTTATTCCTTCTCCATGTTTTCTTGGATGTCTAGCAAGTGTTTAGCTATATTGATTTTTCCCAACGTCCCAACACTTCCTTCCTTGTCAAGGTCTAACAAACTTTTACTTATCAAGGTGAATGTTTCCTCACAAGAATTCATCACTTCATTATCTTTCCCCCTGCTTT
Source organism: Picea abies (assembly GCA_900067695.1). Classification (NCBI taxonomy): domain Eukaryota; kingdom Viridiplantae; phylum Streptophyta; class Pinopsida; order Pinales; family Pinaceae; genus Picea; species Picea abies. The sequence goes on from CBVK0100154998.1 coordinate 11,815, forward strand.
CTGATATATTCTGCTCCCAGACCTTTAGTAAGATATATCCTCTAGTTTGTTCTGCGATGGATAATTTGGAGCTGTCGACTGTCTCTATCTTCGCCGTAGCTATAAAAACGTCTTGGAAAGTGACCTATGCTACCTCGAATTCTCTTTCTCTCAAATAAATATTTTCTAACACTTCATATATCGTCTGGAAATGGTTTTGAATGGTTCCTACTTTTACAAGTAGGTTTTGTTGAGCCGTTAATACCTTATGTCGGATTTCAGCGTCTTGGAATATGAACATTTTTATGTCTAAAACTTGATTCTCGGCCACCTCCAATTTCAATTGTAAATATATAATTTGGTTAATTAGGTAAGCCCTGTTGGCTTACCTGTGTTTGGATAATTTGCGTCGACTGACACACCTGCTCAAGGTCAGATCTGAACTTCTCAATCTCCTGCAGATCTACTATTCATGCTTGCTCAAGGCTTTTTCTCACCTTGTCCCTGACATTCACTTCAGCAGTAGCCACTTTAGCTTCTAATTTTCTTATCAAGACGTTCTTTCATTTCAACTGGGCCTTCAGAATTCCAATTGAGTATTGATTTGTTGTAGCATAAGCCATTAGTGTTACTGTTATCTTATCTGTGAATTATTCCTCTTTCTCGACCTTTCCATCTGTCATGATTTTAAATTTTTTAGCTATTACGCCCTCCCTTTGATATAATCCTTGTCTCACCACGACCATCCTTTTTTTATCAAAGAAAAATTTGTTAGGAGGCAGCTCCTCTTCGAAAATGGGCGTCAGTTCTTCATTGAAGATCCACCCCGCATCGGGATCCCCCTTTGTGAACTGTAAGGGTGTGATAATGGAAATCAGACTGCTGATTTCCTTGGATGGTTGTTTCAAGGTAGTATCTATGGCCAACTTGTTTGACATGAGCGGTAATGAGTCGACCGACCCTTTTGAGGGAATCTCTGCTTGACCTTGGGCCTGCTTACCCAGCGTACCCTTTTCGGGGTTTCCTTCCTATTGGTAGGGGATTTTGGCTCCTCGCTCTGAGGTTTCGGCCTCCCCTATTTTCTCTTGGTTCTTCTCCTTGTTAGTAATTAAGTCCTTTGAACCTTTGACCCCTGTCTTTTGTGTGACCAGAAGCTTTGGGGTTTCACCTTGTAAAATTTGAGGGAGACAACTCCACCAGTGCTCCTAGAATTTAAAGAAATCAACCTTATCTCTAGGTGGCAAGGCTTGAATCTAAATCAGGACTTCTAAGTAGGACCTCTCACCCTAGAATATTTCATCATGAGGGGAATCCTCATGTTCATATCTCTTTAGGCCACAACTCGCCAGGTGATTTCTCACAACCTTACTAGGGTCGTGCTTCTTGAACTCAATATCCACCAACTTCATTTCTTCTAAAACCATAGCCTCGACTTTGTCATGGCCAAAATCTAACAAGGAATATGTGCCAATATGAATGGGGAAGGGTAGCCATACCTTCTTTGATACTTCTTTGAGCTCTTTTCTTATTCTGTCGAGCACAGTCTGCCTGGAAATCTCGTGACACAATAGATTATCTAGCAAAATTAGCAGTAGAGAATATGGGGGCACAAAGGTGCCAAAAACCCTAATATATGAAAATTTCACCTCTATATACCAATATTCCATGCTACTCAGGTTGGTCACAACGTTATCCAAAATCCTAGGTGGTGGCTGGCCGAAGATGGCGACATGCAATGGCACCATTACCCAGTTGAAGATTTCGTAAGTGAATTATTTGGCATTATCCTCCCATAGCTTCGAGTGGTAGACATGAATAGGCTCTGTATTAGATGGAACCTAGCTCCATTTCATTAATGGGAAGGGTTTCATGAAGCATATGGAATCCATGATGTAAGAAGATATAAAGAATGAAGTTTCTTTCTTACTTGCTCTCTGTGCTCAATATTCGGTAATTCAACTAGTCAGACTGTCAGAAACCAGCTTGGCCCAGTCAAAGGAGAATCCCTACTATCTATCACCTCACTGAAATTCAAATAAATGCCATAAATGCTTGACAAGTCGTAACACGAAAAAATGCAAAAACATTTAAAACTTACTCTATAGATGGTGCATGTTAAAGGTTGTTTACTGTGTTGATTAATCTAGTTTAGTTCCTTTAATCAAGTATGATTTATTGTTTAATCCCCCTTTTTCAGCGTTTGTTGTATCGAAAGATTTCACTCCTAACCTTCGATCCCAAAAAACCCAAAATTGCGATGATGTGATTTATTTGATTACTCATGATCTGACTTAAGCTCTTAATCAACCCATTCTTAATTAATGAATATTGTGACTTTGTCACTCGGAGCTATGAAGGTACTGCTTTTGGGGAGAGTGATTGCCGAGTCGCAAAATCATGATAGTGCTTAACAAGGGTTTAGAATGATTTACTCTTGACACTAACCTGGGTAAACTTTAAAACCATTATCACCACTTCGCATGTTGGGATACTAAGGATAGTGGGTAGCGTCACGAAATAAACGAAATCCTGAAACTAGCTTTTTGGCCTTTAAGTATAACATCTCACTTATTTAGAAGAAGGCGGCTCCAACACAAGGTACAAGTTAATTTTGATATTTCTACATTTGAAGGACAAATAGATGCAAAAGCCCTAGACAAATGGTTAAATATGCTAGAAGGTTATTTAACTGTTCACAATTTTTTCGACAGAGAAAAGATCACCTTCACACTCCTTAAAGCTCTCCCTCATGTCAAACATTGGTGGGAAACTTACTGGGAGCAAAGTTCCACAAAGGAATCTGGAATATATGGGGCCGAGCCCACTAGGGATTTTTTTTTGGATACGGTAAAGGAACAGTATTACCCTGTTGGAAACTATGAGGACCAATACATGAGATGGACCACATTGTAGCAAGAGAGGGGCCAAGCAGTTCCGAAGTTCACCAATACCTTTCATACCTTGCGCACCAAGCTGGGTATCAAAGACTCTAAGCGACATTTGGTTCTTAAATACCGTGGGGCTCTACACAGATACAACCAGACTGAAATGGATTTTCTGGACATCTCATCACTCGGTGTTGCTTATCGATATGTTGTTAAAATTGAGAAGAAATTTAAGCACCAGAACAAATGGGAGTTCAAGTCTGCAAATCCGCAACAACCAAAGTATGACAAAGATGGCCCTAACAAACAGTCTCCCAAAAACCAGTCCAAGACAAAGGAAAAGAAGGGTCACAGGAAGACAAAGAAGGACACTGAAAAATGGTGCGAGTTCCACAAAATCCCCTAGAACAACACCGATGAATGTCTCTCAAAATAGTCATTGGTGGCTGAGATCAAAGATAAAGAGCCGAACCCTGATTCAAAATTTGATTCTGAAAATACTAGTAAAGGACAGATCATTGATGTGGACCCCACTGTTATTCTTGCGACCGCAACAATTCAACCAAAAGAACCAAAAAATCCTTAAGAAAGGGAGCACCTTTTTCATTCACATATGTGGGTGAAGGGGACCCCACTGCATTTTATTGTTGATAGCGGAAGACAGAAGAACCTCATCTCAGTAGAGGTCGTCAAACAATTGGGATTATCGACAACACCACACCCGCAACCATACAACATCGAGTGGCTTCACCAAGGACAATATCTCCATGTCAGCAAACAATGTCGATTGTCATACGACATCCAACCCTTCAAGTATGAGGTATTATGTGATGTTGCCCCACTGGATGTCTATGATGTTCTCTTGGGCCAACCATATATGTGGAAGTGCCATGTTGTTTATGAGTCTCAACCCCGCAGTGTCATTGTTTCACTGGGGGGTCATCTCTACAGAATACCAAAGGTAGTTCCAACTACTGTTCCACCTAAAAAGTGTCACAAGGTAGTATCTCATACTACAAAATTTAGCTTCTTCACAATCTGTTCAAAAGGAGAACAGAAGGACACTGCAACCACTATAGCCTCGGCCCAATCACCTTCTATCCAACAAAATCAGGTCGACAAGGCTGCAGCAAAGTGCAAAGATTCCTTTTGCACACCTTCCTCTCATGTATCTCAACTTGTTGAACAACCTCAACCTCAACAGGTTTGTGATAGACTTCCACAAACTGAGCAGTGTGACATCTCCAGCAAGGCAAGCAGCTCACCAAGATGCAGATTTAGCAAACACTTTTCCCTCTCCCCCGGAAACTCAAAGAAATGGAGACCATTTCTTCCTAAGGAGGGACAATTGATCCAGGTGAATATCGGTGGCCACCCACCTTTTCCAACTGGCTTAAAATAGTTTTCTGGCAATTTTGTCAATTTACTATTTTTAGTAGTTTTAACTTTTGGGGCCATTATGAAGGCCTAAATAAAGGTTTTTCAGGATCGATCTTTTCAATGATAGCCTACTACATGATTGGTCCCCCAAAATGAATCTCCTCAAAGATGTCTTTCCAATGGGCTATCGTATGCCTAAAACGGAGATCGTATGCAAAAGTTACAACCCCGGGAAGTTAATGTACTAATTACCCAAACGAGGCCCACATGACTTTTGGTGCTTCATCTCCTAGGGTTAGGTTTTTGGATGTCTAGGGTTTTTGTCATTCCTGGTTATTGTAAAAATGCCTTGAGAGCCTCATTGTAATCATCCTCTTGTGAATGAGTGCAACTTTCAGATATCTTCTCAGAGATAAGCCGCCACCATTCTAGTGAGTCTTTCACTCTGTATTTTTTTACAGTCTCTATACATTTCTTTCATTAAAAGAAATCGAGTATTACTATATATATGTGTTTATGATTTCATCTATGATACATTTATGTTATATCATTGAATATATGCGATATCTCTGTGCATTTATTTATTATATCTCTGCCTTGATTGAGAAGCTCGATCCCGAAAAACCTTTATCTAGGTCCTCAAAATGGCCCCAGAAATTAAAACTGCTAAAAATAGTAAATTGCCAAAATTGCCATAAAACTATTTTGAGCCAGTTGGAAAAGGTGGGTGGCCACCGATATCCACCTGGATCAAATATTATGTAGGGAGCAACAAAAAAAATGGAAGCATATCTTGCTTCCGTGATTAGTGGAGGAGGTTGGATAGCAGGAACACATGTGGTAGGATGAATGGTAACATGTATAATTGTTGGAGAAGTGGTGGAAGTTGTGGAAGAGGTAGGGTTGGAGGATATACGATGAGTCAATTGAGGATTGATAGAATCTGCAAAGATGTATAGGGAAGAAATTTCAATAGACTATTGAATCACTAGTACATTTTGGTTAAATTTTGACGGTGCGTTCGACACAATTGCCACTTTATATTGTCAAGAGAATGACAAACAGTGGACCCCCTCAAACATAATTTCACATGACGTCACTTTTTCGATGCCATAGCTAATGTCTCTATTGCAATGTTTCATGTGGACACATGTCATATCGGATTTGACTTTCCAACCCCCATAAAGTCATCGCTACAATGACATCATAGACATCAGAATTCTGATGTCCCATTCCTTCGATCTCCACTATGTGTGTGCTATGGGAGAAACATTCCCAGACATCATAAGACTGACGTAGGGTAACATCTCTCCACCAATAGTAAGAGGATCATATCCAACATGTTTTCTATGGGAGCGACATCTCCAGGCGTTGTAAGACTGACGTAGGGGAATGTCTCTCCACCGACGGGAAGAGGATCATATCTGACATGTTTGCATTGGGAGTGACATATCCAGGCATCGTAAGACCGACGTAGGGGAATGTCTCTCCACCGACGGTAATAGGATCATATCCGACATGTTTTCATTGGGAGCAATGTCTCCAAGCATCATAAGACTGACATAGGAAATGGTGTCAACACCGACAGTAAGATTATCACAATAGCGACGACATTGTAGGTATTTAAAATAAAATTAAATGTCAATTCCATGAAAACATTACATTCAAATCCAAGTTATGTTCCATAACCATGGCTCTAAAGGATCTTCATTGATAACATTGATAACATTATTCACTTGTCAAAAGGATAGCCTTTGATAGCATTCATAACATTATGCATTATTGCATATCCATGTTTTCTGTAAATGCTCATTTTGCTTGACAATTAGAAGTTGGATGTCACCTTAACTCTCATTTATTCTAGAGTCATACATTTATTTTGTTGTATGTAAAGGGAATAACCATGGTCGTAAGATGTTGCATGCATTATGTTTGATTATGGTGTTGGAATCTTTTATTTGGTTCTTAGCAAGGCTCATGTCATTGACAAGTTGAGGAACCTCACCAAGTCACCATGGAGTAAGTGTTTGCTACATTTAATTCCAAACAATGGTTTACTAATGTATCTGAACCAACAATAATTGCTTTACATTTCTATAAGACCATTTCTGACAACAACATTAAATTCAAATCCTATTTTTATTGGATAACCATGTATCTAATTACCTTTTTCCAGTGCTAATTGATCCAGAAATGTGGGCATCACACTAACCATGGTGATTGAGTTGGGTTTTATTCCTAGCATAACCTACATTTCATTGAAGAATATTGTGATTTCATGGCAATGGTGAGTCTAGGAATAACCAACAATGTTTTCATTCCATGGATATGCTTACCTTTTTCTAGAGCTAATAAATATGCACATGTAGACATAACACCAACCATGGTGATTGAGTTTGATTTTTTGCCTAGGACTTTTGCTTTGTTGAAAAATATCAAGGCTTCATGGGGACCTAATGATTACATTCCAATCAAAGAATGAAAAGGATTCGTGATGATGGAAAATATGTCAATAACCAATAATGATTACCACAACATCTTGTTTAGGTATTATTTTTGAACAATTAGTGGGAAATGCTAAACCCCCACATGCACTTCTTACTTTTTTCTAGATCCAAATTCCATAATAAATGCACTTCATATTGATTAACCATGGACGTAAGATTCCATGACTATCAATTTAGATAATATATAGTATAACAATTTGTATTCTCGTGTTGGAGCCTTGTATTTGGTTTATAGAAAGGCTCATGTCATTGACAAGTCTAGGAACCCTCGCCAAGTTACTGACTAATTATTTTCAGCATTTCATTTTTAACAAGTGTTTATTAATTCTATCCCAACCGACAATGATTGAATTACATTTCTACATTACAATTTCCCGCAATAATATTACATGAAAATCTGATTTGCATTGCATAACCATCTATCTACTTACCTTGGTCTAGGGCGAATAAATATGCACATGTAGACAAAATATTGACCACAATGTTTGAGTTGGTTTTTATGCCCATGAAAACTTACATTTTGTTGAATAATGTTTAGGCTTCATGGGGATGGTGACTTTGTGAATAACCAATAATGATTTCATTCCAAGGATGGACTTATTTGTTCCACGACCAATGAATATGCAATAGAACACTAACCGTGATGATTGAGTTGGGTTTTATGCCTAGGACATGCATTTCGTTGAATAATGTCAAGGATTTGGGACCCAATGATTCCATTGCAATTGAAGAATGTTAAGTCTTAACATGGATTTCAAATCTGGGAATAACTTGCAATGATTGCAGTCCATGACCCAACATCCCATTTAGGCATCTTGTGAACAATTAGTGGGCAATGCTAAAATCCCCACATGAACTTATTACCTTGTTCCAAAGCCAAATTCCACAACCAAATACAAATGTTATAGCATAACCATGGATGTAAGATTCCATCAATATTAATTTAAATCAGATATAGTGGAAAGATTTTTTATTATGGTGTTAAATCTTACATTTGGTTTTTAGCATGAATCATGTCAATGATGAGTCGAGGAACATCACCAAGTCAACATTGTTAAATTGCCGAAAGTGGGTCTTATTCAAATTAATTTGTGAGATGCAAATTAAAAGATAACTTTATTATTAAAGTGAGGGTGAGTGAAGAGACACCAAATCTCAGCCACCCATCTAATCTAATCTCAGTCGTTAGATTAGAAAACTCCTCACCTTCCCTCATGAGGTTGATTAAGGCAAGTGGGCGCACCCATTCTTGGGTAAGAACACCCATTCTTGGGTAAGAAGTTGAAGAAATCTTGGTGAGAGGCCAAGAGGCTCTTGGTGAGATGCCAAGAGCAAGAGAAGAAGAAGAAGCAACAGTCTTGTTGAGAGAGCAAGAGATTCTTGGTGAGATGCCAAGAACAAGAAAGTTGCAGCATTCTTGTTGAGAGAACAAGAGAGAGCAAGAGAGAGGTCGAGCTAAGAAAAGAGACGGCATTTGCTGAAGGAGAGAATGCATCCCAAAGCAAAGAGAAGTACATATTTCAGACAGCAAGGAAGAATAGGCCGTACCATACGGATTTGTGGAGGTCATACAACATGTAATGTGCACAGAAATTGAGGAGGACAACAAATGCAATTTCTGAGAGTATTGGCATGCATTCCAAGGCTGCCATACAACATTTGTTGGCACATAAATTGAGGTAACTTCTGTAATATATTTCTCTGTGTATTTCTGTACAATCCACACAATCTTAGCAGAGTTTTGGCACGAATTTCGTGACAGTCCGTACAACATTAATTGTCGTACAGTTGTACGAATTTCTGGTTCAAAAATTGAGGAGCAAAGCTACAGGAATGTCTAGATAAGTTTGTGTAAATATTTGAAGATGAATATGCTGTAAAAGAATTTCTCAGAAGCTCATAAATAATACAAAGCCCTCTCTCACTGGTTTTCCCCTTGTGGGTTTTTCCAGGGTCGAAGTTAGACCAAAAATCTTCGTGTCTATATTTTCTAAGTTTTGCATATTGCTGATATTTTATTTCTGCGTTGAAAACGATGTTCAGAATCCTCATGTTTCAATTCTGAAATTCATTTTCTGTTAAGTTTTTTTTATATGCTGAAACACAGTGCTGAGTCATATGCTGAAACACTGCTGTGAGTATATGTTGAAACACAGTGCTGAGTCATATGCTGAAACACCGCTGTGAGCAGATGCTGAAACATAGTGTTGTAACAGATGCTGAAACACAATGCTGTAACAAATGCTGAAATACAGTGTTGTAACAGATGCTGAAACACAGTGCTGTAACAGATGCTGAAACACAGTGTTGTAACAGATGCTGAAACACAGTGCTGAGTCATATGCTAAAACACCACTATGAGTATATGCTGAAACAAAGGGTTGTAACATATGATGAAACAGTGATGAAACTGAGTTTGGCATTTAAATTTGACTGAAAAATCAGCGAGACTGAAACTAGGTTGGGATTTTGAAAAATTAACATGGTATCAGAGCTGAGTTGAAGAGAGGCAGAAATTTCAGCAGACAGAAAGTTGGGACAACAGTCACTTCGAGAGGAAGTCACTTAGTGAGATGCCAAGGAGAGGATCTTTGGTGAGATTCCAAGATCAAGAGACTCTTGGTGAGATGCCAAGAGGAGGGACCTTTGGTGAGATGCCAAGGTCGAGACAAACAACAGCTTCAGCAGAAGTGGAAGAGATTTCCACCAAGTTTGACAAGGAATTTTCCTTGATTGTGTGTCTTTCCTCGAGGACCACTACTCCCGATACTTGGTATATTGACAGTGGTGCCTCTCGCCATATGACAGTAGTTCATGAGCACTTGACAGATATTACTCAGTGTGGAGATGCAGAGGTAGTGCTTGGAGATGACCGGGAGGTCAAGGTGGCTAGTTGTGGGACCGTATCATTTTGGAGGGAGCCTTTGCCTCCCATGATTTTGATGGAGGTTCTTTATGTTCTGGGCTTGAAGAAGAACTTAGTGTCAGTTTCTACTATTGAGGAGAAGGGCTATGAGGTCTTGTTCCGTGATGGGCAGGTGCTTCTTTTCCCCAGAGGGTCTAGCATCACTTCGACCAAAGTGATTGGTACTAGACATGAGAGGTTGTACAAGTTCTTGTTCCAACAAGTACAAGCATTGATTCATTCTACCAGCAGCAGCAGTGAGCTATGTGAGATATGGCACAGGAGGATGACACACTTGCACCATGGGGCTTTGTGAGTTCTGAGGGAGTTGGTGACAGGAGTTCCAGATTTCAGTTCAGAGCACCATGAGTTGTGCAAGGGGTGTACCTTGGGAAAGTACACCAAGACTGCTTTTTCGAGAAGTGACAGTAGAGCAACAAAGATACTTGATCTTATATATTCAGATGTATGTGGCCCGATGTCTTCAGCATCATTGAATGGATCCCTATACTATGTTTTATTCATTGATGACTTCTCTCGGAAGTCCTGGATTTTCTTCATGAAGACCAAAGGACAGGTCTTCAGTCGGTTCCAAGAGTTCAAAGGTCTTGTGGAGAACCAGATAGGGAAGAAAATCAGAGTCCTGAGATGGGACAATGGGGGTGAGTATACCTCCAAGGAGCTTATGGATTTCTGTGCAGGAGAGGGCATCAGGAGGGAGTTGACTGTTCCTTACAACCCACTGCAGAATGGGGTTGTTGAGAGGAAGAACATGGCCATTGTTGGGGCTGCGAGAGCCATGCTACATGATCAAGGGCTACCACTATTTCTATGGGCAGAGGCATACTACACTGTAGTTTATCTGTAGAACAACAATCCTCACAGGGCTATGGAGAGCATGACTCCTAAGGAGGCTTTCTCTGGGAAGAAGCCTGAGGTGGGGCACTTTCGGATTTTTGGGTGCATCACATATTCATATGTCCCTTCTGAGAAGAGGACAAAGTTGGAACCCATGGTAGAGAGAGGGATCTTTGTTGGGTACAGTGAGACTTCAAAGGCTTTCCGTATTTACCTTCCTTCCTTGAGGAATACTGTCTTGAGGAGGGATGTCATATTTGAGGAGGACAGAGCCTTTAGGAAGTCTAGAGGGACAGAGAGAGGTCAGCAGTCTTCATCTCAGATTCAGGTGAGCCCGCAGCAGACTACAGTGACACAGATTTCGGGGCCACCGGTTTCAGTGACTACAGGTTCACAGGTGACAGGGCCATAGAGTTCAGGTTCGCAGGCTACCGATCCATAGGTTTCAGGATTAGGTACTTCAGGGTCTACTACAGGATCATTGTCTTTAGTAGATGGGGTTGAACAGGGAGAGTCCCCTCCACTGGACACTACTTTAAGGAGGAGGAAGCCCAAGTGGCTTCAGGACATTTTGAGGGATGCACAGGGTTCAGTGGGGAATCCCAAGTAGGCAGTGAGAGAGAGTAAACCTCCCGAGAGGTTTTGCAGCTACATTGCGATGGTGAGCAGTATTCAGGAGTATGAGCCTTCCACTTTTGAGGAGGCCTCTAGTCAACAGGTATGGAAAGATTCCATGATGGAAGAGTACAATTCCATCATGAAGAATGATGTCTGGGAAGTTGTTCCTAGACCTGAGGGGAAGTCAGTGGTGACTTCCAAGTGGCTCTACAAGCTAAAGCATGTTGCGGATGGCAGCATTGAGAAGTACAAAGCTCGCTTTGTGGATCGGGGGTTTTCATAGGTTGAGGGAGTTGACTATGATGAGACCTTTGCCTTGGTTGCTCGTTACACTTCGATCAGGGTAGTGATCTCCATTGCAGCAAAGATGGGTTGGAAGATCCACCAGATGGATGTGAAGACCTCATTTCTGAATGGTCTTATTGAGGAGGAGGTATACATTGAGCAACCATTGGGATTTGAGGTGCATGGGGGAGAGTCTCATGTGTGTAGACTGAAGAAGGCATTGTATGGGCTGAAACAAGCTCCCAAAGCTTGGTATTCTAGGATAGATGCCTATTTGCAGAAGTTGGGTTTTGAGAAGAGTGAGGCAGATCCCAACCTATACTTCATTGTGGTTGGAGAGGATCCTTTCATTCTTATGCTGTATGTGGATGACCTTTTTATTACAGGGGCAGAGAGACTCATCAGCAGCTGTAAGGAAAGCCTTGCTTCAGAGTTCGAGATGATAGACATTGGACTGATGCATTACTTTTTGGGATTGGAGGTTTGGCAGGAGCCTGGACACATCATCCTAGGACAGGGGAAGTATGTGTGTGATATTCTGAGCAGATTTCAGATGGGGGATAGCAGGCCCATGACCACTCCCATGATTACCAACTGGAAGAAGCATCTGGACTATTTTTCAATTGCAAATAAATGCTCCCTCCTAACTGGAGAGTTATTTAAATCACAAAAATAAATGTTTACATACCTTCTTCTAGTTTGGAGAGTCTTCCCTTCTGGTTAATAGAGTTATTTCCACGAGCTCTAGCTTGAGTATGCAAGTCCTTTCGTCTTGGATAGAGGCTTTACCAAAATGTATGCTTATCTGCTCATCTATGGAGATATGTATTGGAGAAATCACTTTCTTCTTTCTGGACTTCATCATGGGTAGTGTAATGCTTGTACTGTAGTCTAGAACACTGTGAAGGCTTCATGTAGATCTGAACAATAGAGTATATCATGGTTGGAGAACTGGAACATATCCATGTGGTACTTCTTCTGTCATCATGAGATCTGATCTTCTGAGTAGTCATCTTGATGTTATAGGATATCTTCACCACGCTTCTGCTGTGCACTGGAGGTTCTCCATCATGTTGTCTTCTACATACAGGAGTCTCTTTCTGGTATGGCTCAAAGTTTTGAGATTGCTCTTTATACTTTCTTTATTCGATTTTTCTGGAGAACATTCTTTGCATTCATCTGATGTAGAATTTTGATTTATGGATGTTGCGGATAATATAATGACTTATATAGAGATAAGTCTGGTATACTGGAACAATCAATCATCATAGTCTCCTCCCTCCATCTGAGAGAACCTCTGGTTCTGGATCTCGCAATGCTTTCATTCATAATTCTTCCATACATTGTTCTTCATCACGACTTTCAGTTCTTCTGCTTGATTGCTTTTAGTGAGTTCATATCAGGCTAGTAATCTTGTGATTCTTGATAGAATGACTGGTTGTTCTTGATTCTTCTTTCTTTCTTGGAATCTTCATGTTCTTCTTCATGTTTTTCATTATCCCTTTCTTCTTCATGTTTTTCATTATCTCTTAGGTCCATGGAGTTTCTTGTAGATTCCATGTTCTAGAGATTCCACTTCTTACCTTCATCATCGGTTCACGGATCTGGATGGACAACCAGGAATACTTTAAGGCTTCTCTTTGAAGAGGTCTTCTTCTGCAGTTGAACACGTACTGTCTTTTTCATGGCTGCTACCATGGACATATACATTTCTGTTAAATTATGTACCAAGGCAAGTGTTTCTCTTCCCTAGGCCCTAAGGGGGAGAAATTGCCGAATATGGGTCTTAGTCAAATTAATTTGTGAGATGCAAATTAAAAGATAACTTTATGATTGAAGTGAGGGTGAGTGAAGAGACACCAAATCTCAGCCACCCATCTAATCTAAACTCAGCCGTTAGATTAGAAAACTCCTCACCTTCCCTCATGAGGTTGATTAAGGCAAGTGGGCACACCCATTCTTGGGTAAGAGAAGAAAAGAGACTCTTGGTGAGATGCCAAGAGTTCTTGGTGAGATGCCAAGAGAACAAGGGAGTTGAAGAAATCTTGGTGAGAGGCCAAGAGGCTCTTGGTGAGATGCCAAGAGCAAGAGAAGTTGATGCAACAGCAATCTTGTTGAGAGAGCAAGAGATTCTTGGTGAGATGCCAAGAGGTTCTTGGTGAGATGCCAAGAACATGAAAGTTGCAGCATTCTTGTTGAGAGAACAAGAGAGAGCAAGAGAGAGGTTGAGCTGAGAAAAGAGACAACAATTGCCGAAGGAGAGCACACATCCCAAAGCAAAGAGAAGTACGGATTTCAGACAACAAGGAAAAACAGGCCGTACCGTATGGATTTGTGGAGGTCATACAACATGTGATGTGCACAGAAATTGAAGAGAAACAGCAGCTGCAATTTCTGGGAGGATTGGCATGCATTCCAAGGCTGCCAAATAACATTTGTTGGAACAGAAATTGAGGTAACTGCTGTAATACATTTCTGAGTGTATTTCCGTACAGTCCATACAATCTTAGCAGAGTTTTGGCACAAATTTCGTGACAGTCCGTACAGCATTAATTGTCGTACTGTTGTACGAATTTCTGGTTCAGAAATTGAGGAGCAAAGCTACAGGAATGTCCAGATAAGTTTGTGTAAATATCTGAAGATGAAAATGCTGTAAAAGAATTTCTCAGAAGCTCATAAATAATACAAATCCCTCTCTAACTGGTTTTCCCCTTGTGGGTTTTTCCAGGGTCGAAGTTAGACCGAAAATATTTGTGTCTAATATTTTCTGAGTTTTGCATATTGCTGATATTTAATTTCTGCGTTGAAAACGATGTTCATTATCCTCATGTTTCAGTTCTGAAATTTATTTTCTGTTCAGAAATTTATTTTCTGTTAAGTTTTTAGATGCTGAAACACTGCTGTAGCTTATGCTGAAACACCGCTGTAGCATAAGCTGAAACACCAGTGCTGAGTATATGCTGAAACACCAGTGCTGAG
>CBVK0100154999.1:0-26209 GCA_900067695.1 Picea abies
CTGACACCTATCATGTGGATCCAAATAAGAATATCCATCCACATAGTGGGATATGATCAAAGATGAATCTGGAAGGAAAAATATCATTGTAGCATATGCAGGATGGATGATGGTAACTAGCTCTTGATGTGGGGCATTGATGTTCTCTACAGAAGGTGGAGCAGAGTCATCAAATAAAATATGGAAGTGGTTGTAATCCTAGAAATGACAACTATCCATATACCAATCATCTCAATCAGCCCCAAAATCATACCAAGCATATATTTCTTGATTATATTCATCCATGAGGTCCACTATAAGAAATCTTCCTTTCATTTTATCCAATGAATATTGAATACTACAAAAACTATCATTGAGACCATCTACAAAGCCATCTAATCTATCATTCATGTGTCAAACAATTGGGCTTTGAATGCTTCAGTTATCTATAGAATTTAGTTGAGGGTTTGAGAAGAAATAGACATATGAGCACCCTATGAAAAATTTTGAACTCTATAGTCCTCCTATCGTCACGAAAAAATCCAAAAAATACAACAATAAATTACTTCAGAATATCGCGGCGTTTTTCGGAAAAACCCTGAAAAACTGTTGAATTTAAAATGCTCATAACTTCACTTCCCGGGATCCGTTTTGGCTGATTTGTTTTTTTAAATTGGGTGAAAATTTGAGAGGAACTTGGATATGTAAGTTTGGGAAAATTCTGCTTCCATATTCTACAGAAATAAAATAAAAAAAATCCACGTCGTCGTCCGTGGAAAAAACCCTAAAAAATTGCAGAGTTTAAAACTTCAATATCTTGACTTCCCAGAATTTGTTTCGGACGATTTTTTTTTTCAATTTGGGTGTTTTTATGAGAGGAAATCAAATATATATCCTGTTTCTGTAAATTTTTCACAGAAATATACCAAAATTTTCTAGAATTTCGCGGCCCTCTTTTTTCTTCTCCGAAAAAGAAATCTGCAAAAATAAAAAATATTTGCCCACAATGTTTGCCAAGGAAAGTGCTCTGATACCACTTGTTAAGAAACAATTACTTGCATATAGAAATACCACAAATATTCAGAGAACAATATAGAAAACCACAACTTTATTATAGAAACCCTTGAGGTAGGGAAACACCATACAATGGATCCTATTATGGAAATGATCCGCACATGTTCACTTGCCTCTTCGATGGGGCATCCTCCTATTGAGCTACTGCTCCAAATATAATAATTCTCTTCATTTCCCCTTACATTTCTTGAACCCCTTTATATAGTGCTACCATCACCTAAGAACATTCTAGAGGAAAAATATTCTAGAAGTAGAACCTTCTAAGAAGTCCTCTTACATTTATTATATCTTACCATAGTGGGCCTTATTTAATAATATAGTGGACCTAGTCCACCTTACATTGAATGGCCCCCACTATTATCACTATTGGCCCTATGGGCCCCCCAACTACCTCTCTAGCTACCTTACATGCCCTACCTTACCTCTTTCCTAAAAATTTTGGTTAAACTCTTACTAAAGAAAAGAATGAAAGATTTATGTTGTGTGTGTGTATTTAAGAAATATGAACCACGTTTTGTTCGTGAACTAATAGACTATTAGCTAACATCAATAATTTTTTCAGCACTCAAGTAGTCAATAAATCATAGGAAGCTACAAGCATAAAGGATGGTGATGCACCATGAGGTGGGGGGTGGCTCCCACAATAGAGACGAAGAGTCTGATGAAAGGAGGGAAATGGAAACCCCTCTAGATCTGGCTAAAATAGTAAGAAGCCTCATGGTCGAATTATAGATTTGTAAGGCCGACCATGAGAGATTGATAAAGGAGCAAGAAGAAAAATGGAAATTAATGCAGTCTTGTTGTAGATCTTATCCGACATACAGAGACAACTACAACATGGACCTGCAACCAGTCATGTGGACCGACGACCTATGAAGAGAAGTCAAAGTCCACCTAAAATACGAAGACATGGTCCCATAAGTGGCCACACTAGAAGGATTACCTTGAAGAAGGTCCAACCTGGAGATAGGGGACACTCATCGGAAGAATCCTCTAGAAAGGAAATTGACAACTCTGAGGAATATTCTAGTAGCAAAACTAGCTCACATTCTCAAAGGAAAGGAAAGAAGTGAAAGCATTCCCAAAATCGTGACCCTGAAGAGTTCAAGAAAGCCAAACCACCCTCTTTCAATGGAGATATTGAAAATGGGGAAGAGGCGGAATCTTGGCTACTTGGTTTATAGAAGTACTTCAGATTTCATGACTACTCTGAAAACTTGAAGGCTTGAATATCCATCTTAAACCTGAATGGAAAGGCTTCCATTTGGTGGGAAGACCTTAAGAATGTGAAAGGAATACATGAAGAGGACTTATCATGGAAACAATTTGAGAAACTCTTCAAGAAGAAGTATATGTCCGAGAAATACTTTGACGGGAAGACTAAGGAGTTATATGAACACAAGATGGGACAACTCATCATAGAGGAATATTATAATAAATTCCTTGATTTGTTGAGGTATGTGCCCTACATAAAGGATGAAAAGGTAAAAGTGAAACGATTTATTAGTGGGTTACCTCAGACCTATCGGAACAGGATTGATTTTGACGATCCAAAGACCTTAGAAGACACTATCTAGAAGTTGAGGTATTTTTATGAACAACTTGGGAGTCAGACAAAACCTCGCGAGGATTGGAAGAAGAAGAGAGGTTATCGATTCAATAAGAAGGTGTTGGCACAGGGCAGACCCAAGGTTCAATGATTAATAGTGCACCAAACAAAACCTTGACTACCGGCCCTTTCGGCAACACATACGAAGTAGGCGAAGTCTCACCTGAGGTAGAAGCAGGGGGGGTTACATGACGCAGGTGTTTGTAACCAGGCTAGGACACAAATATGTGATAAGAGCACTTCGCAGAATATTTTGTTAACGCTTAGGAAGTGAACATGCATTAGTTTATTAACCTCATTAACATAGCGGAGCATAATCAAAGACAGTTAAATGGAGTAACAACAGTGATTATGCACCCTGAGCACATAGCACTTAGCATTGTGAGTTATATCTAACATCCATTTACCCCTTTAACATAAGTAAAGTACTTAAGCAACAAAATATCTATCCATTACACATCATAATCAAAGCACTAAGCAAATTTATAACAGAAATAACATTGCACAAAGAAAACCATGAGACACCAGATATATGTGGTTTACCCCAGGGTGGGGATACATCCACAAACCACTTCGACTCTTTATTATTCACCAAAATATTACATCCAATCACTCTTGTGCACTGAGCCACAAATTCGAACTTCACACAAGATAGGAGATTTGTGCACTAATCCCTAGATCATCCTTCTTTACCTTCCAAAAATAGGTCAAATGCACAGAGCCACAATCTCTTATTACAACACTTAGCACCTTCTACAAAATCACATTCGAGCACAAAGCCATGACCACATACATTCCTTCGCACACAACACTATTGTTTCACACATAACTAATTTTTCTACCCTATATTCTTCTTTATTTATACTTTACAAACCCTTACAATAAGGCCTAAACATGGGGAAAACCCATGGGCCAACATCCCATAAACCATTACAAACCCGTAGATGACCCCATACTGAGTCCACATAACCCTCAAAATAGGTGAGATCCGTCATCTTAGCTTCACATGGGCACCCCTTCTTCGACCAATGTGTCGAAGTCCAAAACTGGGCCAAAACTAACCAAAGTTTCCCCAAAACTTGGTCGAGGGCCAACATAAGGGGCTCAAATCCTCAAGATATAAGAACTATAGGAAGGAATCTAGGATAATCCTTCCTAATAGAACTTTATATCAGCAAAATTTCCCCTCCTAGAGTGGAAATAAACCTTTTGGAGCAACCCAAGGAAAGATGAATAACCCAAAGAAGGAACCATTGAAATGTTGGGGTTGTGGAGAAGAACATCTATTGAGGTATTGTCCACACAGACATTAAAAATTTAGGAGAGTTTACAACATCCAAGAATCTACCACCATCAATGATGTGGTTAGGAGTATGCCATGGATTTATGCATCTGTGGATAATAAACAAGCCGACCACCAACCTTCAGTGGTGGAGATGGAAGGTATGATTTCCAACCATCTAGTTTTTATTTTAATTGATCCTGGTTCTAATTTGAGTTATGTGGACCCTCAGACTTTTGATAAGTGTAAATTGCAACTAGTTCGGCATGTTAATCCATGGTTAGTACAACTAGCCACTGGAACCAAAATAAAAGTAGCATAGGTCATACCATCTTGCCAATTCATTATGGATGGATTGCCCACCCAAGCTACCCTTAACATACTTCCCCTAGGATCTTATAACCTGTTGATTGGTATGGATTGACTAGATGCATATAAAACTAAGTTGGATTGTTACCATAAAGCCTTAGAATGTGTAAATGAAGAAGGGAGAAAGATAACCCTCCAAGGGATTCATAAGATTGTCTCGGTGAGACAAATACCATCCCTTCAAATGAAAAATTATTGCAAAAAGTGATGTCCTATATATGCAATACAGGTGTTGGAATATTTTGAGGATGACAGACTGAACCTAGAGGACCACCACATATTAAGATATTATAGGGATTTGTTCCCATAAGAGGTATCGAGTCTATCTCCGAGAAGAGACATTGACTTCTCGATAGAACTTTCACTAGGAGCAGTTCCAATGTCTAGGATACCCTATAGGATGAGTACACTCGAGCTAGTTGAGCTCAAGCTACAGCTAAAGGAAATGATGGAAAAAGGCTACATCTAGCCCAATGTTTCCCCATGGGGAGCACCATTCCTATTTGTGAAGAATAAATATGGCACACTCTGACTGTGCATAGATTATAGAAAACTTAATAAGACAACCATAAAGAATAAGTACCCCTTACCAAGAATCTATGACTTGTTCGACTAATTAGGGGGTGCTTCCATTTTCTCAAAGATTTACTTAAGGTTTGGGTACCATCAAGTCTAAATCAAGGATGAATACATCCAAAAAAACAACCTTCAGGACCAGATATGGTCACTATGAATTTGTGGTGGTGCCATTTGGATTAACCAATGCACCCACCACTTTTATGTGCTTGATGAATAATGTACTTAGCAAATTCCTAGACAGATTTGTATTGGTTTTCATTGATGATATCCTAATCTACTCCATGAACAGAGAGGATCATGATTAACATATTATACTTGTACTTCAAGTACTAAGAGATCATCATCTCTATGCTAAGTTTAGCAAGAGTGACTTTTTCCAGAAGCAAGTCCATTAATTAGGCCATGTCATTTCTAAAGAAGGAGTGGTAGTAGACCCTAACAAGATCAGATCTATTATGGAATGACCTACCCCAAAGGATGTATATAATATCAGGTCCTTTATGGGCCTAGCAGGATACTATAGAAGGTTCATAAAAGGATTTTCCAAGATTGGTTGTCCAATCACCGCCCTTCAGAAAAAGGGGGTTAAATTCACTTGGACACCAAAATGTGAAGAAAGATTTCAAGAACTGAAATACCTTCTGACCCACGCACCTGTGTTTAATATTGCAGACCCTAATAATGACTTCCTCATGTGTACATATTCTTGCAAGGAAGGACTCGGAGGATTCCTTATGCAAGAAGGACGTGTAATTTGATACGAATACAAAAAATTGAATGAGCATGAAATCAATTATGTGACCCATGATCTAGAGTTGGTTGCCATAGTGCATGCTTTAAAAATGTGCAGGCATTACCTCTTGGGTAGGATATTTGTACTTATGACAAACCACTGTGGATTGAGGCACCTGTTTGATCAACCGATACTCAATGCTAGAAAGGCTAAGTGGATGGATCTCCTTAGTGAGTTTGACTTCGAAATCAAACACATCAAAGGAAAGGTAAATAGGGTGGTCGATGCCCTTAGAAAAAGTGTGAAAACAATTCACCTGGAAATAGTGAGCACCTATGAAACAGATGTCAGGGAAAGAGTCAAGAATGCACAAGAAACATATGCATTATTTAAGACCATGACCTCATACCTAAGGAAAGAGCCTACAGGGCTAAAGTATGAAGGCTATCAGATTCTCGATGAAGGTCTGTTGACTTATAGAAACATATTGTATATTCCAAGTTGTGACGACTTAAAGAGGTTCATAATGGATGAACTACACAAGAGACCATATATTGGTCACCCAGGATATTAGAAAATGATCACGGCCACTAGGAAACAATTCTATTGGCCTAGATTGAAAAAGGGCATAGCTAATTATTTAGCTAAGTATCTAGAATGCCAACAAGTTAAAGAAGAACACTGTCACCCAACAAAGGTTGTTACAACCTCTACCAATTCTCGAATGGAAGTGGGAAACCATCTCCATGGATTTCATCACTAGATTACCAAAATTGGCCAAGCAGAATGATGCCATCATGGTAGTGGTCGAAAAATTGAAAAAGTATGCTCACTTCGTTCATGTCAAATCGACTTGCAAGGCAATAGATATTGCCAGCATCTTCATGAAGGAGATATTTAGACTGCATGGCATGCCTAGGGAGATTGTATCTGACAAAGATACAAAATTCACTTCAATCTTTTGGAAATCCTTAATGGATGATTTTGAGACTAAATTTTTGTTTAGCACAGCATATCACCCTCAAACCGATGGACAGACAGAAAGAGTAAACCAAATATTAGAAGATATGTTAAGGATGCATGTAATGCATCATCCTAAGAAGTGGGAAGACTACCTGCCATTGGTATAATTCACCTACAAAAACAGTTATCAAGAGTCACTGAAGATGATCTCATTTGAAGCCCTCTATGGTAGATCGTGCAAGACTCAAGTCATCTGGAGTAATCCAATGGATAGAATTACAATCGTACCCAACATGCTGAAAGAAATGGAACAACAAGTGATTCAGATAACACAAAATCTGAAAATTTCTCAGGATAGACAGAAAAGTTACGCCGACAGAAAGAGAACATCCAGAGAGTTCAAGACATGAGACCATGTCTATCTCAGAGTTAGGCCCATGAAGAGTTCCCTAAGAATGGGAGAATGTGCCAAGCTATCACCTTGGTATTGTGGATCCTTTGAACTCTTAGATAGAGTGGGACCTATAACCTATAATCTAGCACTCCCTCCCACAGTAAAGGTGTTGCAGATGCCCTGACCCTTGGGTCGAGATCCGTGCAGGATCTTCACTAAAACCATGCCAAGGGTTAATCAAACCCATTTGTTTAAGCCACAAAGGACTTCGAGTTTCAGGAGTTGGAGAGTCCTGATGTATTTCCACAGCTCTTGGCAAATGCCAAAATGTGAATTGTCAATGAAGGTTGACCACTCTAATGCAACGATCACATGCCACCTGTTGCCCACTAATTTCATCTTTTCGAGACTTGAAGGAACAACCAACAATCGTTCCTCTTCCCTTATGATTCCCCGAATTCCAAAATTTATCCTTTGGCGAGATCGATGACCTTTCAGGATTCCATGTACTGGGAGTTTGAAACTCTCGACCCCAAATCACTTGTTGTGCCAATTCCTGAATTCTGAAATAGCGACCTTTTCAGGATTCCGCATACTGGGAGTTTGAAACTCTCGATTCCAAAATCACAGCCTCCACTACTTCTCGAACTCTGAAATGTCGAAATGGGTTCAATAAAGATTATCCTCTAGCCAAATCTTAGTCCATGTGACTACTTTCAGCATGACCACATTCCTACTCCAAATACACATTGCATTTCGCAACTCCGGGGTTTTCAATGCAAAGTGCCCCAGCTCCTTGTCATCTAAATTGCCGAAATACCGAACCCTAAAATGCCGAAATGATTTGTCGACTCAAATTGACCATGATCAATAGTTCATGTTGAATCTTGATGTTAGGGTGGCGGATTCATCCAACTCCTAACCACCTTACAACTCCTCTGGATCCTACGGTCCTAGCAATTTCGCAAGTTCTCCATGGAGAACTCTGACCACCAGATGCACTCCTTGATGACTTCCACCCAAACAACTCGATGTTCTCCCTCCTAAACTTGAATTCTATGAGATGATTTCGATCTCCATCTCCCTTTGAACACTTCAAAGGTGTTATCCTTCATGATCTTTCACTTGTAAACTCAAGCTTCCCAAAAGGATCCCTGCTCACACTCCTTGCGCCAAATCTTCAAATAACCTCTAGTTATTTGAGTCTTCGACCCTGTGCACTCTTTACAATAGAAATATCTCAATTGTCTTTCTGGATTTATAAAATCCAAGGCTTCAATTGGCCTGCACACACCTTTCACGGCTCTATGCTTCACATGCACTTCAGTTGGTATGAGAACAACGATATCTCTCTGTGCTTTCTGAGATAAAACTCAGAACCTCATCAATGCACACCTTACGAACGTTCACTGCAGTCCTTGCAGGAATTCTCAGGGAGAGAAACAATTGAAACTCATTCTTCTCCTCTCTCAGACTTCATACATTCACCATGAAATCATACACACAATGCATTCATTAATCTCAAAACATTTCAAAATGTGCAATGGTGCTTTTCCAACTATCTTCCACCTTTATGCTTGCTTGGTTGGCTGCATACGATTCTCCTGCATCATACTCCCTTGCTTGAAAATTTTCATGAACAATTGTTCATGAGATCTTGCACATTCTTTCCATGCCTAAGAATTGTTGCTTCATCCTCCCAACTAGCATCTTCAACTCAATGTCCTTTCCACTTGACCAAGTATTCAAAATACTCTTTCCTCCTGGTCTTTTTGCTAATCCTTTTGTCAATTATGCTTTCCATCTATGGCTCTACAGCTACACGCATTTGTTTTGTCCATTGAATTTCTTTATGTTCCTCCTCTACTCCTACTTCTTCAGCTCTGTAAGGGTATAAATCTGCAACATTGAATATCGATGAGATTCCGACCCCATCGGGTAATTCAATCTCATATGTGTTTTCCCCAAATTTCCTTATGACCTTGCATGGTACAATCTTTTTCATCTTCAACTTATTATATGTTCCTCTTGGGAACCTCTCCTTCCTCAGATGCGCAAGAATTATATCACCAACTTCAAATTGAAGTTCTCACCTATGTTGATCTACTCTCTGCTTGTATTCTTGACTTGAATCCTGCAATCGCTCCTTAACTCGGTTGTGGAGCTCCTTCATTCCTTCTGCAAAGTCCTCTACACTAGCACTTCTGAATTCATTTTGTTCTAAATCTTTCAATTTAGAAACTCCCCTTGGCTACATTCCATACACAATCTGGAATGGACTCTACCCTGTGCTTCTATTGAGTGAATGTTTGTAAGCGAATTCTGCCTATGGAAGAATGTGATCCCATTGAATATGTTGTTCAGCCACTAAGCTTCTCAACAAATCTCCCAAGCTCCTGTTCATGACTTCTGTCTGTCCATCCGTCTGAGGATGATCTAATGAGCTAAAAGAAAAACTTGTCCCCAACTTTTTCCATAAGGTCCTCTAGAAATTCCCTATGAACTTCGTATCTCGATCAGAAATGATACTCCTTGGCAAGCCATGAATTCTGACAACTTCCTTGAAAAACAGGTTCGCAATATGAGTTGTGTCGTTGGTTTTTTGGCATGGTATGAAATGTGCCATTTTTTAAAATCTGTCGACTACCACAAAGATTGAATCATATCCTCTCTATGTCCTTGGTAGTCCCAATATGAAATCCATGCTCACTGCATCCCACGGCCTTTTAGGTATGGGTAATGGTTGGTATAACCCTGTGTTCTTCCTTTTTCCATTTGTGTGCTAGAAAATTCTGCATCTATCCATGAATTTCTTCACATCTGTCCTCATCCCTGGCCAAAAATATGATCCATTCAACTTTGAGAACATTTTATCATGATTGAAGTGTCCGGACAATCCTCCACTGTGTTTTTCCTTCAACAGGTTCTCCCTCATGGAGCCTTTCAGAATACATAGCTTATTTTCCCTGAACAATAATCCATCCTGGATCATGTATTCAGTCCATTGGCTTCTTTCCCTGAGAATTGGATTCTCATATGCCTCATATGCCTTTTCAAAATCTGGGTCATCCCTGTACATTTCTTTGAGGTTATCAAAACCCAAAGTCTTGACTTTGAATTCCTCCATAAGCAAACATTTCCTGCTCAAAGCGTCAACAAATTTGTTAGCAGATCTAGAAATATGCTTAGTCACAAAATTAAAATTTTGCATGTATTCAACCCATTTAGCATGTTTTTGGTTCAACTTCTCCTGTCAAGTCATGAATTGCAAAGCATGATTATCGTTGTACAAAACAAACTCCTTGGGAACCAAATAGTGTCTCCATTTCTTCAGTTCTTGTATGACTGCATAGAATTCTTTGTCATATGTGGAGTACTTAATCTTCGCTTCATTCAGTTTTTCAATGAAATATGTGATCGGCCTATCATCTTGGCTCAAGACCACTCCAATTGCAAATCCACTCGTGTCACACTTGACTTGGAATGTCTTGCTGAAATCTTGCAAAACTAGAATTGGTTGCTCAGTGATCTTCTTCTTCAGCAAATTGAAGCTCTTCTCTACTTCCTCCGTCCAGTGAAAATATTTGTGTCGTTTATTCACCGTATCCATCATTGGTGCACTAATTCCACTGAAGTTTCGGATAAATTTCCTGTAGAAGCTAGCCAAACCATGAAAGCTTCATATTTCAAATACACTCTTCGGTGATGGCCAATCCTTAATTGCCTTTATCTTTTCCGGATCCATTTACAGTTCATTTACAGAAATAACAAAACCCAAATAAAGGAGTAATGTCCTCATAAATGATGATTTCTTCATATTAATCAGCAATTTCTCCTGCTGTAATCTCCTCATTACTGCAACTAGATGCTTTAAGTGTTATGCTTCTGTCTTGCTGAAAATTAATATATCGTTAAGATATACAATGACAAATTTCCCTATGAAATCCTTCAGCACTTCGTTCATGAACCTCATGAAATTACTGGGCACATTCGTTAAGCCAAATGGCATGACAAGCCATTCATACAACCCCTCATTTGTCTTGAATGTTGTCTTCCATTCATCACCTTCTCTCATTCGAATTTGATGATACCCTCTTTTCAAATATATCTTTGAAAAAAAATTTGCTCCACTCAAGCAATCCATCAAGTCGTCCATCCTTGGCAATGGAAATCTATATATGATGGTAATATTATTAATTGTCCTTGAGTCTGTACACATTCTCCAGCCTCCATCTTTCTTTGGGATGAGCATTGTCGGAACAATGTGTGGACTTAAGCTTTCTCAAATCAATCCTTTGTCCATTAAGTCCTGGACCTATCTCTTAACTTCTTCATTTTCGTGCGGCATCAACCGATATGTTTCTTTGTTCAGCAAACTAGCTCCAGGTATAAGATCGATATGATGACTTATACTTCTGATAGGCGGCAACGAACAAGGTAGTTCATCCACTACTATATCAGCAAACTCTTCCAACAACTCCTAAATTTCTTCTGGTAAATCATCTTTCCTCGTACTGGTCAAAACAATTTTGGGTTTCCTGACCACAATAAATTGCATGTCTTCCTTCTTCTTAACCTCATTAATAAGTTCCTTCCCACTCATGAGAAGTACAGTGTTGCTCATTTCTGTTTTCACCTCTTTATCCTTAATCGGCAGCAACATGTGAGTCCTACCATTTTTCTCTAGGTTGTACGTGTTCTTTCTCCCATCATGAACCACATTTCTATCATATTTCCATGGCCTACCTAGCAATAGATGAAAAACATCCATGGGAATGACATCACATAATATTTCATCTTTATATCCTCCTATTTTAAATTAAACTAAACATTGTTTAGTGACATTTACCTGATGTCCTTTTTGTAGCCATGAAACTCTTTATGGTCTTGGATGTATAGCAATCTCCAGCTCCACCTTTTCTACCATCTCTATAGATACAAGATTGTCTATGCTATCACTGTCCACTATGACCTTGCATACCCTATCTTTAGTTTTATAAGCAGTCTGAAACAGACTATTTCTTTGGGCTGGGTTCTTTGCCTCCTTCTCTGGTTTCAAGAGAACTTTCCTCATCATCAAATATCTTCTGCCCTCGGTGTCTTCTACCTCAACATTCCATCCTTGAGCTTCGGCAATGTGATTTTCACCACCATATTTCTTACTATCTGGACATTCATAGGATTTATGTCCAATTTTTCCACAAACAAAGCATTTCACTTCACCTCATCTGCCTCTTCCTCTTCCTCTGGCTCGAGGAAAAGTATTTCTATTAGCATACTACCTTCCTTGTGAGCTTCCTCCTCTCTCAGGTTGAGGTTTCTTCCCCTCTTCTTTAGGTTTCTGAGTTCTGTCTTGGGCAATTGTTTTGCCTCTGGCTTGACTTCTACCTCAACCTCTTTGACCTTGCTTCCGGATCATCTTGTCTTCAGCTTTCAGAGACATCTGATGAGCATCTTCCACATTTCAAGTGGTCATCATGCTCATCTCATCTTGAATTTCATATCACAGACCATTCATGTATCTGAAAAAAATTTCATCATCGCTTTCTCGATGACCTGCTCTGATTTTTATCCTGTAGAATTCTTCAACGTATTCTTTCACTGACATCAGCTTCTGTCTCAAATTCTGCATCCTCTGAAACAGAGTGATTTGATAATCCCTGGGTATAAATTTTTATTTCATATTTACAACCATTCTATCCCATCTTTTGATTTTCTGCTTGCCTTTGCAACGTCTATCAGCCTATAGTTCATCCCACCACAGCGTTGCATTCCCTTTAAGTATAGTAACGACATGTTTTACTTTCTTGTCTTCCTCAACATCCTCATAGTCAAAGTATTTGTCTAGAGCTCTAATCCAATCTAGAATTTCTTCAACATCTAAGTTTCCTTCATACACTTGAATGTTCATTTTTTCCCTAGCACCTATCCTTGCAATAGCCCTGAATAGGTGTTCTTCTACAGCATCTTCAACTGCAACTTCTTCTCCTTTGTTTCCAGCTTCATTTTCACTTTCATCCTCGCTGATATCCCCAATGTTGATTGTGCGCCTCTGTGCTATCTTCATAGCATCAAGTCTGGCATGTAACTCATGCATTTCTCTTTCCACTGCTAGATCAGGCATTTGCATGTCTCTTCTTCTCGGCAGCATGGCTATAAAATTTTCCTCTTTTCTATCTACTACAGAAAGAAAATATTTTTTTATGTGCTATGATACCACAACTAGTGTAGACCCCCTGACCCTTGGGCTGAGATCTGGCAGGATCTTCACTAAAACCACACCAAGGGTTAATCAAACCCTTTGTTTAATCCATAAAGGACTTCGGGTTTCAGGAGTTGGAGAGTCCCGATGTATTTCCAAAGCTCTTGGAAAATGCTGAAATGTGAATTTTCAATGAAGCTTGACCACTCCAACGTGACGAGCACATGCCACCTGTTGCCCACTAATTTCAGCTTTTCAGGACTTGAGCGAACAACCAACAATCATTCCTCTTCCCTTATGATTCCCCGAATTCTGAAATTTATC
The DNA here is from genome assembly GCA_900067695.1 of Picea abies. NCBI lineage: Eukaryota > Viridiplantae > Streptophyta > Pinopsida > Pinales > Pinaceae > Picea > Picea abies. The sequence goes on from CBVK0100154999.1 coordinate 13,509, forward strand.
CTTTGGAGAGATCGACGGCCTTTCAGGATTCCACATACCAGGAGTTTGAAACTCTCGACCCCAAATCACTTGTCACACCAATTCCTAAATTTCAAAATAGCAACCTTTTCGGGATTCCACGTACCGAGAGTTTGAAACTCTCAATTCCAAAATCATATCCTCCACTACTTCCCGAACTCTAAAATGCCAAAATGTCGAAATGGGCTCAACGAAAATTATCCTCTGGCCAAATCTCGGTCCATGTGAATCCTTCCTCCGTGACCACAGTCCTACTCCAAATCCAAGTTGCGTTTCATGACTTCAGGGTTTTCAATGCAAAGTGCCCTGGCTCCTTGTCGTCTGAATTGCCAAAATATCGAATCCTGAAATGTCGAAATGATCTGTCATCTCAAACTGACCACGATCAATAGTTCATGTTGACTCTTGATGTCAGGGTGGCGGATTCATCCAACTCCTAACCACCTTACATCTCCTCTGGATCCTATGGTCCTCATGATTTCGCAAGTTCTCCACGGAGAGCTCTGACCACCAGATGCACTCCTTGATGACTTATGCCCAAATGACTCAGTGTTCTCCCTCCTGAACTTGTCTTCTATGAGACGATTTCGATCTCCGTCTCCCTTTGAAAACTTCAAAGGTGTTATCCTTCCTGAGCTTTCACTTGTAAACTCAAGCTTCCCAAAAGGATCCTTGCTCGCACTCCTTGCGCCAAATCTTCAAATAACCTCTGGTTATTTGAGTCTCCGACCCTGTGTACTCTTTGCAACAGAAATCTCTCAATCTTCTTTCTGGATTTATAAAATCCAAGGCTTCAATTGGCCTACGCAGACCTTGCACGACTCTATGCTTCACCTGCACTTCAGCTGGTATGAGAACAATGATATCTCTCTGAGCTTTCTAAGATAAAACTCAGAACCTCATCAACGCACACCTTGCGGACATTCACTGTACTCCTTGCAGGAATTCTCAGGGAGAGAAACAATTGAAACTCATTCTTCTCCTCTCTCAGACTTCATACATTCACCATGAAATCATACACACAATGTAGCATTGAAATAAATGCATAACCGAGAAACAAAACAACTGTAAACATACCATTTAACTAATGTAAACAATAAGCATCATAACACCATGAAAATTGAGTCAAAGTTTCATATATTAACTCAAGTGCTCCTGTACATGGGTTCTTCTCTACAGCTCTCTGCTACAGCTCTACAGCTTATGAATTATGAATGATCATCCCAAAAAAATTACAATGATACAAGGGTGAGGGTGTCTATATCTGTTTTCCCTCCTACGGTTCTAAACTGTCTAATCTATTAAATTAAATCTACCTACTTGCATTCATTACACATAAATGCCTCTACCTTCGACAGATGAGAGAAACGCTCAAGATCTTTTTACAACATCTAGATATAAATGTAAGTACGCTTCCCTTAGCTACTATATTAATGTCCATTCATTAATCTCAAAACATTTCAAAATGTGCACTGGTTCTTTTCCAATTGTCTTCCGCCTTTATGCTTTCTTGGCTAGCTGCGTACGTTGCTCCTGCATCAAAAGGCACATAATGTTTTCCATGTTTCATTATTGAAGAAATATGTACATGATTCTAATCATATACTTGACTGGTCTTTGATCCAGGTGGAGCTGGAGGGATAATTCATGCCAGAACCTCAATGAATACTAGACAGGAAGGAAACCCCACTCGGGAACTAAACCATTGCACAGGTCAAGGTGCAATGGAAACACTTTGGCCCAGATGAGACCACGTAGGAAATGGAGGATGCCATGAGACATGGATATCTATTTTTGTTCACTTATGTATATACAAAGCATGTTGACAGATAGAACATCGAGGACGATGTTCCTTTAAGGGGGAGGGAATTGTAACACCCTATTTCCCCCATTTTCAAATATAACTATAATGGCCAAGAGACTATGGAAAATTCAATATGTGTGAATGTTTGATTTGATGGACCTTCGTATAAAAGGTCAATGAATGTAAATGTTGTTATTTACTAGAAAATGGATAAGTGTTGCATGACTATTGGAAGGGGTGTGTACTAAGAAAGACCATGAATTCTATGAAAAGAGATGGTGAAGGGGACCAGGAATCGTTGCGTTAACCTTCACCAAACCAGTACCTTACTGGATTTAAATTGCTCAAGACTAGAACAGTCGTCTAACCCATAAATGAATTACAGTCACGTTGGTAGGTGGGAAGACCTCCTCAAGATTTAATGAGAGGATGGGACAGAGCACCCATCTGTAAGGATTCCAGACCTAGCCACGGACTGGGAATTTGAGCCACACACAACCTTGTTGAGAAAGTCAATATAGGAAGGTGTGGTGGGTAGAGGAAGACCTGCGAAGAGTGCAGAGATGAGAAGCTAAGCTCTCGGTTTCAAGGAAGATCTAAGAGATAAGTGTTATGGTCGTAGGAAATGGCTAAGAAGGTTATGATACAAGTTGATAAACGAGGTTGGTCCTCCTTGCTTGGTATCATGTAAACCATTTCCAAGATCCTATGGGAGGAGGAGAGTAACCTCCATCCCTACTATCACTTAGCCATAAGAAAGGATTATGTTGTAGAGCATCGTGGTCTAGCTCGGGTGTGGATATTGGTAAATCCATTAGGAATGACTGAGCCTATGGTTGGGAGGAAACATGCACCCCCTTCAGTGGTCGCTTCACGTTATCTAGTTCTGATACGTATTTTCCCAGTTTTATGTATTGATCTGGAATAGTGGATGAATGCTTGGATTTATATATACGTGTATTTAAAAATGAATTTTGTGTGGAATGGTTATGATATGTGTATGCCTCTATCTCTTTGTAAATTTACATTTTTGATTGTTAGTAAGTATTCCCAGCTTAGCTCCTGAGGATTCCTGGGACATAATCCTGTAAGATGATCGAGATAGGAGATATCGTGTCGACCTAAACCTATCTATCTGAAGAGGATGCCTCTTCCAAACCCCTTTTCATGCAACCAGAATTCCAGACCCAAGCCCTTAACCATTTCATGGTAAAGCTCAAGAAGGATAGCAAATTTGAAGCCTTGAAAAGGGGATTTCTCTTCGTTTGGAAGATGAGTAGATGACATCCATTCGAGAGTACCCATATGAAAAATACCTAAGAACCTTAGTCTAATCCTAAGGAAGCTATGTCCCCTTGGCTTCATAGCTCCAGAAGTCTGGGACTTCAGAGTATGACCCACCTTACCAGCCTTATATTGGTCGAAGGTAATCGAGAGACTCGGTTTACCATAAAGGTTGACCGGCATTAGTCGATTCCCCAGGTGGTTAGGTGGACCTGCATGACCAACTAGATCCAGATCTGAAACCCTGAAGGTTGAAGCCGCGAAGGAATCAGAACCGTAGATCGAGGGATCCTTCGGTTCCCTTCCCAACCATTAATATACCTGGGATGCGTGGTGCTAGCCCCTTTTTGTTAGAATATTGGGCACTTCGAGAGATAAGAGGATTTGCACTGCAACACTCCTGAACAACGAATCCCCGAGGTAACCAGATTCGTAGATCTATAAATCTACATGGTTGGATATCGACCGTGATATCTGAGGAATGTTAGAAGCATGTCAGTCTGGGGGTGATGTTGTGTAGTGACACCCCCAGGGTGACATGGAACCCAGTTTGATGTGCCACGTGTGACTCAAATTTGTGTGCATCACATTCCCTATAGACTCATTGGAACGTAACATGTGTCACCTTGACCCCTCCTATGTTTCAGTTCCTAATATGTGTCTGCCTAGCCAACTCAGTTGGTGAAGTGACCAGGACTTTGGGATTCCAGTACTTCAGGACTCCAGAGGGTCTGGGATGTAGCATCGTAGAGAGACCAAAACGGTCTAGAATTCATAGCCACATGGTGAGCTTACAAGTCTTCGGAGTTTCAGAACTCCAGGCGATCTTGTGTGTAGATAGTAAATAGGCATGAAGCATCGAAGCACCAAAGCACTGAATCCATCCACAACTGACATAGGAGGAAGAGAGTAAGTCCAATCATGATATTGGGTTGTGGATGGTCTTCCACCATTAAGGAAGGAACTTGGAATAATACGTGTGAGGTGGATCCACGTGGGTGCCACATGGCCCTCAACCAATAAATGCCCAAAGAACTTCAGAGAGACATATCCATCGGTTTTGAGCATGGATACCATGGTTGGAAAACTCTGGATGGGTAGAGTGTAGTAGAAATCCCAAATGAAGGATTTGATCACTTAAGGAGAATGAAATTTTGAGGCCCCATCCCTAAGAAAGCCACTCATTTGTCGAGTGTGTTACAATACTCCAGCACCCACATCCTACTACAATCATCCAAGAATCATCCAAAAAATATCCCAACACATTGTCTGCAAAGTTTCGCCATGCAAACCTCTCTCAAACATTCCTATAAGTGGTAAAGTCACTAGGTTCCCAAACTAGCCTATATGATGTGAAGCACCCTTTTCTCAAAGCATTGTTCTGGAAGGTGCTAACACAAGAACCCACTTGATTGCCCTTGATAATCCAAGCAATCCTAATTTGTAGAAACTCGAACGACTCCTCAGAAGGCCACTCTCCAAGAAACTGATCTTATCCACCCCAGGAGTAAACTCCAGAAAGTGAAGGTTGTCCATCTCATTTGTATCGAGTATCGAGCTGTCAAACACTATAATCCTAGGGTCCCAAGATAATCTCCATGAGGAACCATCATGTTGACATTGCACCCCTCTGATCATAATAGTTTGATCACCATGATTAGACTGTGCTTACCTCTCCTGGACCACCAAGATGAAAAACCTGAAAGGAGTGAAATCACTATCATGAATCATGTCTCACTAAGGAATCTCAGTTAAGTCAAAATATACCAACCTGTAGATGGAATCGATCATGGGTGTCATGAGGGAAAATATACCTCTCCATGTAGAACAAATCTCAACAACTCCTCTCACAACATCCCCATAATGACGCAGACCAATCACTGGCATGACCCTGTCAATCATCCTCATCATCTAAATCATTTTATCACTCTGAAGAATTCCAGGATCCCACCACCAAATTGGAAGCCCACCTCTCCCAATGCATGCAAAAAAATCTATGAGTCGATCCAACAGATTCTGGATCTCCTCCTGTGCACTCTGGGCACTAATCACATGGTCCAAATGAAAAACCTTTTTCATGGGAACAATGCCCCTGGTCTCATCCAACTTTCTCCAATGATGCTCTCTTGTCTTGTTGTATACCATGAAGGAATCAAATAACAAAAATAGATGCCTCCTTCACTACCTACAAGACTGGAAAATGACTAGTGTGTTGGTCAACCCTGAGAGCATGAACAAGAAATCATAATGAAGTCTGGAATCAGACCTATGAGTATCCTTCTCCTTGGCCCTCATCTGATGATATCCCAGATGAATATCAATCATAAAGGGATATGTTTCTCCCTGAGGCTCACCCATCCACTCACCGATATTGGGTAACCTCAACTCAATGGTATGCTTGAGGACTCTATCAGGAGGTGCCCTTGGAAGAAATGCCCCAAAACTCCATTATGCATTATTGTGCACCAATGAATTCCCTTGTGTACCATTTCCTATCATTGTATCATCCTATAGCATCATGTATCTTATAGGCACTACTATATTCATCACTCTATTGGTGTCACATGAACCTGTATCCCATAGTGTACCTATTTTTTTCATATACTTGTCCACCCAATACCTGGATGCATATACTTACTTACTAGCTGGTCCACAAGGAATGTGCTCATTTATCTCCTCCATAGATAACCCTTGAGCCTTTAATGGTATCTCCAAAAGAAATGGTTTATGATCCTCACAATGTAAAACATGAGCATAATCAAAACCCTCTGAGTCATGACTCTCCTCAAGTACCTACAACTCTTAATGATCCTCATGTAGAATTGCCACAAGAGGCTCCTCCCTCAAATCATGAGTGCCACTCACACCCTCATGTGTCACAGTTTCCAAATATGACGGAGTCTATGTTTTAAGTGATGAAGAGCGTTCCAAACTCAACTGGTAACAAAGCTCCTCAACATATCGTTCCTTGTCTTCAGCGAACATGAGAGAAAGGTCCCTGTCCATGAATAGTTGCAAGTAATATGAATTCATCTGCTCTAGTACTTCTTTCATTATATTCAATTGATCACTAGTGAGTCCACCTACAACTCATTTTTTTCTATCCTCCATCTTGGTTTTCCACATAAGACCTTCAATAAACTCATGAGCATCATCTTCCCTTGTCAACACTTGTACAATTTTCTCCTATGTGACCAATAATTGATCCTTCAAGTCTTGTGCTAGAAAAGGCATTTCTTCATATTCATCATAGTTACATGGGCTTCCCCACCATTGTTTTTCTATTTCTGTTTCCATGGTAAGAACACCACCCTGATCAAAAAAAATTGACTCACTAGATGATACCATGTAATATTCAAAAGGGGCGATAGCATCATGATCAAGCACCGCTTCATCAAGGAAACTCTTCTCTCCACAAGGCCTATCAAAGATGGTCTCTAAGTTAACATCAAAGAGACTTGTTTCCCCCATACCATCACCAACATTTGCTTCTTCTTCATCCTAAATCACAGTGACATTAATTCGTTCTTCTTCATCCCAATTCATAGTGTCCCTCTACTGGAATAAAACTGTATCAGTTTTACCTTCTTCCTTGTCTGCCCAAATAGTCTTTGTGGTATCAAGTTCTAAGGCCTCATCAACATCCATGTGTTCATTTGCAAGAGAAGAAGCAAATGAAGAGTCAACATTTTCCTCATTTTTAGAAGTATCAAAATCTTTAGAAACTAGTACCTTTTTCCTTGGAACCTTCACCTTTTTGTCCACTTATACTTGGGGTTCATACCACTCAAGATGTTTGATGGTGCAAAAATCCATGAATGACATAGTTGCATGAAATGCCTCACTAAGCATCATATATTCCGTCAAACAATATGTAAACTCCTCATCTTTCTCTTGTTGTCTTGTTTGTTGCCCCTTTGAACCACTAGCCCCATTGTTCCCTTCATTTTTTTGATGGATTTTTATAGACAATCTTTTATACCCTCACAAGTTGGGAGGATCACAAGCTTTGATACCACTATAATATTCCCTTTTAAAAATTTCTTGAAAGTTTACTCAGTTTGTAGTATAGACATTTTGTCAAACAATTTGGTGTCAAGGTTATTAGATGTTTACTAATGTAGAGATGTAGTAACAATTACATCCCTATTTAATATATACTTGGCACCAAATATAAATATATAAAATCAAGAAAAAAAAATATCAAGTATTTATTCCGACTGTGATTATAATGAATTCCCAGCATTGTAAACCCAAGATATTTATTGCAACAAACACTTATGGAATCCAAGGTACAATTAAAAAACATCAATAAATTGTGTAGAAATTACGAATGCAAAACCCAGTATGTCTTTTGTTGAAGATTACAAGATTGTGGAAACAAAATCGTCCCAGCAAGGAGAGTGTATTCACCCAAAATTGGAAGGCTTCCTGTAGGTGAAAACAACCTATTTTCCCATATCTTCGGTCAACAAGCCAACCCATGCTAGCAACAATGACAACTAGTGAGGTGTCCACACCAACACTCACTACGTCCTCATTGTTCAATAATCATGCCAACAACAAGAGAATGTTTCCAGCCATAAGGAAATTTGTTCAACCTATGTAGGAGCTCCACCAATCACCAAATAAAATCAACCCCTTGACCCAAGGCTTCACCCAACACAAAAGTCAACAAGCAGATAAAGAACTCGACCCAACGGATAAACTTGACCCACAAGGTAAAAAATCGACTCTCCAAAGAGAATGTATGACCCAGCTTCAAGAAGAAACTCAGTCTCTTATTGAACTAACTCATCCAACACAGAAAATATCCCTCAATAGGTAGATTCAGCCTCTATAAGCACAAATCAACCTCTACACACACCAATCAATGGCCAAATGATGGAAAACTTAGCCAAACCGAAGCACGATGAATAAATCTAAATAATCTATTCCCTTCAACCATCTAGGGTGGATGGTTTCACCACTGAAACCAATCTTCCAAAATCTCTAAGGTTTTTATACCAAGAACCAAAGACACAAGAGCTCTCTCAATTCGATTTTAGAAAATAACCAATGCATAATGAGAGAGGGTGCCCCTCATTTTCCTTGTATCTCTTCATTGACCCTTTTTGGACCTTTTAACCCTTTTTATAAGTTAAAGTGACTTTATAAACTTCAAGTCACTTAAACTCCCCCTTTTTATTAATTACTCAATGTCACTTTTCCGCCCCTTTGAAATTAAGTAATTAATTAATCCCCCTTTTAACTCTGGAAAGTGATTAATTTGTTTTTAAGACATTTACAGTCACTAGAAGTCCCTTTCTCATCATCCCAACCTTTAAATATTTTTGTTCCGGATCCAACGAGCTATTACACAAAGGTTCCCCATCAAATAATACGGTCCAAATAACACCTTTAGTGTATTTAATTAAATTATTCTCAATAATAGTCCCAAATTACGGGAATCGTCGGAATGGCATAGAACCAAGAATGAATTGTGCAGAAGTGATCCCGATGATGAAAGATGATAAATGGAATAGGTTGGGCCTCATATAAATCCACGAGACCCTCTGAGCGCATTGGTAACATAACCTCGCCCCTTTTTCCAGGCTGACACAAACCCCATAAGTCATCTCCAACTATATAACAGGGAATCCCACAAATGGGGACATGACATTTTTCACATTGAGAAAAAATACAAAATCATTGACATCTTCTAATTGAAGTTGTTGTCTCACATCAAAAAAAGTTCAGTTTTCTTCCATTGCCAATGATTTAAATCACTGCCCATTTTTTAGAACATCAATTTGTATGATAGGAGAATGTGCTCCATCGTCATCATCTTGTTTGATTGGAATTCAGCTCCATTGACCTAAAATATGAACATATCTCCATCGATGAAACTCGAATGAAATATATAAAATTTGTGTGGGAATCCAATACCTATAGCATGAGATGCAACATCACTTTGAATATCACTACAATTAACATCTAATGCATTTCGATTTATTATAATATTGTTAAAAAAGTTGCAGCTACATAGTAACTCACCTAAATGAGATCTTGGTATGATTTACCCTACATTCTATGTGTTCTCCATGTTTTTCATGGACTCTTGTATCCCAACCAAAATTGAACATATTTAATAATAGTTCCTCGGAAGGTGATGATGTCGCATATATTTTGTTTGTTCTTCTGAGAGAATCTTCATTCTTAAAAATATATCGAAACACAAAAAATGGCATGAATATGATTAAATGGACACATATACCCCCACTTTCCTTCAATCCAAGTTGTACCTCAAAATATAGCTTATAACTAAAGGAGCTTAGAACTCCCTGTTATGTATATTGCCACACATGAGAGTGAAATGATGGTAATGGAATTTCGTGGAGTTCTCCACAAATTTTACATTTTCTTGGAAGTATGTATTTGTACTTGTAAAACCAAATACCTTCATTCTTTAACCATTTATGCTCTTTGTTTAAGTACATCAATTCACCCATTTTTGAATGCACTACTTCAAATATGCTAGTTATAGATTCAACTAGCTCCCATTCTTCCCAATTGGAGATGCATAAACCTACAAAAGTATCATCATTGAAAGTAGAAATAAAAAATATAGTGAATAATTTATGAATAAAATATATCTAATTTAAATATAGAAGAATTAAAACAATAAATACTAACAATTAGCATCGATTTGGAGAAAATTTGATTGCTTGGAAATGGACTCCTTTTGCATCTCTTTCTTATCATGTACATGATCCACAAACATCTCCTTCAATTGTATCCCTCCTCCTTCCATATTAAACCCTTTTACAATGCCCTTCCAGTGTCGTTCAACATCTTCCAGATATATCGTTTTCACTGTATGAACTCCTCTTCTAGATGGTTGCATTGTAATCCAATCACCAATAGACAAGTTAAAAGGAATCCAATTCCTTATATAATTTTTTTTGTTGTATAGTACAACATAATAGAATTCACTATTTGGACGACGACATGCTTGATGAAACTAACCTACAAAATATGAATTTATAATAAGAAAAATTATGTAAAATTATTCAAATCCAAAAAATACTAATATGTATATAAGTGTCAAAACATGAAACCCTCTACCTAAATCCAATCCTCTTTAAAAATATATGTTGCAAGCAAATAGTTGTCTTTAAAAATCCCATATTATAAGATACTAAATGACCTGAAAACATATACAAGTACAAGGATGAAGAAGAGATAAGTGTTTTCTAAAGATTAACATATAAATAGATTTTTACATGATCGTGTGACTCTTGGTTCATGTTAACCCATTTTTTGTCCTAGCTTAAGTGGTGGACAATTGACCACAATGTTGGTTACTTCTTTATATCTTATCATGGTCCTCATGTTCTAGGTCTAGCATTCTCTTTGCATTGACTAATTTTTGTTGCCTTATAGTTCATTTGCCAATTTTTGTCTTTCTTATCTAAGTGTCTAGGGCAGCAGGGTTATACCTACAATGGGTTTATTCAAGTCATGGGTCTAGTACTAAGTTTATTGTTGATTATAATTTGTTTTGAGTATGCATATATTGTAATAAGGTATGGTTTTTGCAATCAATTTTCCAAATGTTCTTAGGGGAGACATCAAACCATCACAACCAAACATTGTGGCTCTAATTCAATCTCTTTGAAAAGGTCTATGTGATGGAGCCTAGCTAGTGGCAATTTATCCATTCATATTTTGGCAATTTATCCATTCATATTTTATCTTGTTCATAAAATATAAATTTTATTTCTACTATATGACAAAGACACCTCTATGTTAATTTTCTTACTACAAAAAATTCATTAGGTTTAAGCATAACAAAGTACAATAAAACTATGATGACTACTCCAAAAAAAATCCATGAAAGAGAATCCAAACATACTAGGAAAATATATATATATATATATATATATATAAAGGGTCACATAGATACGGATTAAGAACATACTAGTTAACAAGAGTATAAATTAGAATGACCGAGGACCAATAAACTTGATTATAAACAAGGGAATATCCTTTGGAACTACTTCCCACTATTTCATAGATTCTTCCAAGAGATTTTTTGAAACACTTAATCTAATTATACTCCCTAGTTTCTGAAATATTCCGGCAAAGAAATCGCTATGCATACTTATTGGTAAATACCATCACACCCATTTGTTTGGCAAAATAGGTTAACTATTTTTTGGGTATTGATCAGCTTTCTATTACCCATGGAAGGCCATTTCATTCTCATGTTAATTTTAAATGTAATAATGTTTAATTGTTTTTCATATGTTTATTTAAATTAAATTAAGAATTAATAATTTAATTTAATTTTTATTAAAATATAATTTAATATTTTTATTTTTTTAATTTATGTTTTATTAAAATTTAATTTTACAAAGTTGTTTTTCTATTTTATTATAATGATAATATACTTATTGCAATTTATTAAATTGTAATGATAATATATTTAGCATTTTCTTTATTGTAATTTAATTGTAATGATAATATATTTAGCATATTCCTTTTGTTATTTTTTAACAATAAGATAAAAAAAAAAAAAAATTATTTACTATATTTTTTAAAATTAATAAGTGGACAAGAATTTTGTTGGAATTTATAGTACTTTTCCCAAATGATTTTGGCACATTTTAAGATTACTATGATTAAAAAATATTAGACAAAAAGTTGAGTTTGACGACTTATTAACTAATTCCAATATTAAAATGTAATTTTTATTATATTTTAAATCTACCTGGTTGATGTAAAATACATGTGTTTTTTTAAATTAAAATATTATTTTTCCTCTTAAATAGATTAATAATATAAAATAATTCTTATATTTCAAAATGACCTACTATAAAATAATTATTGTGGATTTTTTTTAATATGTAGAGGTAGTGGTATTATAAAATATTAAATATTTATTGTCTCAAGAATATTTATATCAAAGGGGAATATAATTTTTTTTAATGTTTAGATGGTTCATAAATGGGAGGCTTATAGCTTATCTGTCTCACAAACACCAAATTCTTTGTAAAACAATTATAACCTTAGGTCTTTGGATGATAGGAATCGCTTGACCAATCAAGCCACAAGTCGAGTTGGCCCAAACAAAATGGAGACAGAAAAATGTGATTAGAGTTAGAGGTGAAGCAAATCGACCAAGAGACGGGTTAACCAAATCGATTTAGACTAAAGTCGAGTCGACCAAGAATCCAAATTGACTAGACATGGACCCAGTCGACCCATGGGAAGATTCAGTCCACTAAGAACTGTTGTTTGTTGAATCGGGAAGGTAAAACAACCAAGGAAAATCCAAGTTGGATGAAAGTCAACCAGTGATCAAAGAAATAAATTAAAGGGTGGATTTGGTGGCAAAAAGTGAAGGGAAACCTTTTGCAAATCAGAATTAGTGACCAACAATTGAGAAGAAATTCTGAGGGGCGAATTTGATAGCACATGGCATGTAAAAATTATTTAAGGACGTTTTCAAAAACTCATAGCACATAAAAACGTTCAAGGGATATTTTGGCAATCCCCCGACAACTAAAAACCTCTAGAAGTCGAGTTCAACATTTGGTTGTGTAGAAAA
>CBVK0100155000.1:0-26209 GCA_900067695.1 Picea abies
GCTCTTCCGATCTCACGTTTTCTATTCAATAAGGAAATAAGTTGAAACTGTAAAATGCAGTGGAAAACAAGCTTGTTGGAATGGTGGCGACTTATCTCTGAGAAGAGATGTAATGGTTGCGCTCATTTGCAAGAAGATGATTACAATGAGGCTCTGAAGGCCTTTTTAAAATAAACAGGAATGTCAAAAAGCCTAGACATCCAAAAACCTAACCCTAGGAGATGAAGCACCAAAAGTTATGTGGGTCATGTTTGGGTAAGTTAGTACATCAACTTCGCAAGGTCGTAACTTTTGCATATGATCTCCTCTATAAGCGCACGATAACCCATTGGAAAGGTCTATCCGAGGAATACACATTATATTGTTGTATATCAAAGTTCACTTCTGACTGTGGCGAGCCCTAAAAACGTTGCCAGGGACCCGGAAACTAGGAAAAAAACTAGAAAAATGTCAAAATGAACCAGTTGGAATAGGTGGGAGGCCACCAAAATCCATACGGATCAATCCTCCCCCCTTAGGAAGCAATAGTATCCATTGCGTTGAGTTCCCCCATCAGATGAGTAAAGTTTTGCTGAATTTGGCCCCGGGTGAGCCACTTGCCTTGGTGGAGGAGTTGCCCTGCTTTGACAACTCAATAAAGTTGGATCCTTTGTTATAGGGATCCCTTGATCTGTGTGTCCACAATTTGATCACTGGATTCTTGTTGCATGCAGTCACGGTTGAGCCTTGTTGGTTTCAACTTCTCTGCTATCTTTGAGGTGTCCAATAATGGTGGGAAATATGGCCAAAGGAGAGCCACGTTGAAGACTGGGTGTAGGCCAAGGAAAGTAGGAATGTTGAGTGCAAAAGAATTTCCACCCACAACCTTGGTGATGGTGTATGGGCCATACCGAAGTGGGTGAAGCTTCTGATGGGGCCCTGTAAGGCGTTCTTTCTACAAGTGCAACCAAACTTTGTCGCCCACCTGAAACTTATGTGGCACCCACTGTTGATCATGGCGTTGATTATACTTGGCATTGGAATTCTGTAAAATATCCTCAACCTGTTGGCGGATTTGTTGGATCCGCTCAATAAACCAGGTGGCTTTGACAACTTCTGGTGGGAAGGGGACGACTCTACCGAGGTGGCCGCTAGGGGTAGTGAAACATCCATAGGGCCCAATAGTTGGAATCCCAACCCCACCTGAAAGGGGTTGTGGCCAGTTGAGTTATGCAGGGCTTGGTTGTAGCTATGTTGGACATAGAGAAGACTCTCATCCCATGTGTAGGGGTGCTTGGAATTGTACATACAGAGGATATATATGATCATCTGATTGACGACCTCAATTTGGCCATCTGTCTAGGAATGGAAGGTAGTGGATTTGGTGAGCTTAGTATCCAACAGTGACCAGAGGCTCGACCAGAATGTGTTGAGGAACCGAATGTCCCGGTCTAATACATTGGTTTGTGGGATCCCAAAGTGTACCCATGCACGTTCAAAGAAGAGCTTGGCAGTGGCCTCTGCAGTAATGTTCTTCTTGCAGGCAGCCAGAATCGCCATCTTGGAAAAGCGATCAACGACCAAAAAAACATAGTCATTACCCCTCTTGGTGGACGGGAGGCCCAACATGTATTCCATTGAGATGGATTACCATGTCTTTTTAGGAGTAGGAAGATGGGTGTACATTCCATTTTTCTTAGCAGTCAGTTTGGAAATAGCACAGGTGGTGCAAGACCTAATATACTTGTTGACATCCTGTCGAAGTTTCGGCCAATAGAAATGTTTCGGCAACATTTCCACTATCTTTTCGATGCCAAAGTGTCTTGCCACCCGACTTTAGTGAGCTTCGTAAATCAGTTTCGTGCGCTCTCTTGATGGAACACCGATATGGCACAGACGACACAATAGCCTGTCCTGAAGATAGAAATTAGAGATCATTGAGTTTTCTCCCAACATTTGGTAGGTAGTGGAGAAGTCAGGGTCTGTCTCATAGAGGTGGGGCCATCTAGAGGTCTCATGGCCACAAGAGTCTAGCATCGTGGTCAGTGTCGCGACTAGAGGTTGGTTGAGGCAATCAATAACTCGGTTGGTACTTCCTATTTTATACTTGATGTTGAGGTGGAACTGCTGTAAGTGTGTCGACCACTTCTGATGGTGGTCATTCTGAAATTTTCCTTAGGTCTGCATGAACTATAGTGGCTTGTGATCAGCGTGGATGACTGTCTCCTTCCCCAAAATGTAATGTCTCCATTGGTGGCAGGCTTGCACAATGGAGTACATTTCTTTGTCGTAAGTAGGGTACTTACAAACAACATCTGATAATGTCTCACTATGATACGCCACAAGGTTGTTGTGTTGAGTGAGAAAAATGCCCACATCATAGTTTGAAGCATGTATCTCTATCTCAAAGGGATGTTGCAGGTCCGGTAATGAATGTACTGGGGATGAGCGCAAACGCTCCTTCAATTCATCGAAGGCTTGTTGTTGGGACAGGCCCCACACAAAATTTTTCCTTACCTCCACCCATGGTTACTTGGTGAGGGCCAATGTTATATGAGATAATCCCAACACGAACTTGCGATAGAAATTAGCAAGGCCCAAGAAGCTCCAAAGCTCAGTGAGTGTGGTTGCGGTTGGCCAATCATGGATGATGAGGATCTTAGTTGGATCCACATGCACACCATGCTAATCAATGATGTATCCTAAGTAATGGACCATGTCCATGCTGAAGGAGAATTTTTCCGGGTTTACATATAGTTTGTGATGTCATAGGGTGTGCAGAACCTGTTGAATATGCTGCAAGTGTTCCGCCCAAGTCTTTTTGTAGATGGGGATGTCATCCAGATACACCACTACAAACATACTGGTGAAAGGTTGCAGGATATCGTCCATCATCCTCATAAAAGTTGTTAGAGCATTTGTCAAATCAAAGGGCATGACCAACCATTCAAAAATACCTTCTTTTGAATTGAAGGTGGTCTTCCATACATATGTCTTCTCTATTGGGACCTGGTGGTATCCATACTTTAGATCAATCTTATTGAAGTATTTGGCCCCCATGAGCTAATCAAGGAGATCATCAATCCGAGGAATCGGGTACCGGTTCTAGACTGTGATTTTATTCAGGGCCTGGTAATCAATGAAGAGCCGCCAGGTCCCATATTTCTTCTGCACTAGTACGATTAGGCTCCCACAAAGTGATGATATCGGATGGATGTTCCCGTTGTTGAGTAGTTCTTGGATCTTCCTCTTGATATCCTCATTTTCTAACAGAGAGCGACGGTAGACTAGACCATTGGGTAGTGATGCGCCTAGGGTCAAATCGATGGGATGCTTGAACTTGCAGTGCAGGGGTACCCTCGTAGGAGAGGAGAAGATATCTTAGTATTCTTCCATGACCTCATCCACTTGCTTCTCTTGTGTGGAGAGATCGGTTGTGGACACCCTAGATGTGGCTTCGATATTTCACTTAATCTAAGAGTGAATCACAAAGAATACAAATTTCCCGGTTTGGGAGATGACCTTCCTCCATTGCTTGGAAAAGATCAAGGAAATAACACTAGGAGGGACTACATCAGATATCCTGTAAATTTTCCTATTCAACGTAATAATAACACTACGAGGCCTAGACTCATATACATTATGACGTTTCCATAAATAAGGTTGGCCCAAAATAACATTACAAACTTCGAGAGGAGAAACATCACAGAATACCTCATCTTTGAAGGGCTTGATGTCGTACAACAGTCAACATTGTTGGCTGACGCAGAGATCGCTTCCTTAGCGGAGCCATCCAATGGTGTAGGGTTTCGGGTGTTGCATTGTTAGCAGAGCCAGCTGCTTGATGACCTCTACTGATATTAGGTTCTTCTGGCTACAGTTATCAATGATGAAGTGTAGCAGGGTGCCTTTTACCCACATGTGTGAATGGAAAAGGCGCTCACCTTCTTCTGGCTCGTCCGGTTCACCAGGATAAATATTGGTGGTAGCAATGATGGAAATTGGTTCCACATCAATGATCTGTCTTCCCCTTTATGGTTCTGACTTAGATTCAAAACCTACATCTCTTTCATAGGATTTCACTTTGGCCACCAATGACTTCTTTGAGCGGCAATCAATAGTGTTATGCCAAGGGCTCTCATGGAACTCGCACCACTTCCTAGTATGTGGATCATTGCATCCATTTTATCTATTCATCAAGTATAAGAAGAGAAGCAATAATAAGTTGGTATACATACTTTCAAGGCCACCCACTTCCAATATTATAGCTTTGGGAACTCTTATGCACATGGATCCTTTTACCCATGATGTATACATAGAGGCATACACAGAAGACAAGGAAATTAAAGAGGTGTTTCAACAACTACATGGTGAAATTTATGTAAAATAAGGTGACAAAAAGGCTATTTACCATCTCTCGAATACTCTACAAGCTAGACAAGATATGTGTTCGTAAAGGTGAAATATTGCATCTTATCAGAGAGTTTCACACCTCCAAGGTTGCAGGACATTTTGGTGTTAGGAAGAGAGTTTCCAACTTACAAAGGTATGTGTATTGGACCAAAATGCAACAAGATGTAGCTTGGTATATTAGAGGATGCATACTTTTTTGTACCAACAAGCCCAGTAATAAAAATCAAGGGTTACACCATCCCTTACCTATACACACTCGACCTTGGAAAAGAATTTGCATGGATTTTATGGGCATTTTTCCAAAAAATATGAAGGGACATGATTATGTATTTGTAGTAGTTGACGGGTTCAATAAGATGTTAATTTTGATGACTTGTAAACAAGACCATCAAAGGACAAGAAGCAACAAACACATTCTTTGAATAGGTCTAGGTGCACTTTGGGATACCAAGGAGAATCATCTCAAATAGGGATACTAGATTTATCAATGCCTTTTGGACTACACTTTGGGAGAAGATGGACACCAAGTTAGAAAAAACTATGACATTCCATCCACGAACAAATGTGCAAATAGAAATAGTTAACAAAACATTGGTACAACTTTTGGGGGGTTACCATTAGAAGAATCCAAATACCTAGGATGAAAATATGATGTATATTCAACTCTCTTACAATAGTGTAATCCATACTTCTACCACTAAGTCCCCTTTCAAAACTTGCTTTGGGTATTTTCTACCTTCGTCCATGGATGTTGTATATGGAAAAAAAGGAGTGAAGGAAGATGATATATGAGAAGCATTAAAAGAAAATAAATTTGTTGAAAATATCAAGAACATCCATTTTCAAGTACATGAGACATTGAATAAATCACCGGAAAGGTACAAAGCTAACATGATCGACATAAAACTAATAAATCGTTCAAAGTGGGAAACAAATTTTGGTTACAGTTGAACAATGAAATACTAGAGGGTCATAGTAAGAAAATCAAGTCTCTGCAGTATGGTCCTTTTGAATTATTGGAGAAGCGGTGTGATAATGCCTACAAACTTAACCTACCTACATACATGAACATTTACTTAGTAGTGAATGTGGAGAATCTGAAACTCTATGAGCCTTCCATGCTGGATCAAGAAACTAAGGAGTAGGTCCTACCTATAATAGAGGACTTAGCACCAGAATCTCAGGAAGAGTTGGCGAAAGATACATTTTTGCAAAAGAAGTCTAGAACTACTAGATATGGGTAGCATGACCTTTGACAGATTCAGTTGAAAGGAAAACTTCTAGGTAAGGAAAAATGGAACCCCGAGGAGAAGGTAGAGGAAACTTTTTCTTAGCTCATTCAGTAAAATATTTTGAGGACCAAAATCCTCCCTAAATGGAAGTATGATCTATATAGGATCATTATATAATTTTTCATCTATATTGGTATTTTTCTGAGTGGAACAATTGGAGGAATTTACTTGTAGGATCCATTTTAGTGGTAGGTATCAGTGTGGAGATTTGAGATCCGGAACCTTCCAGATCCATTTTGATGCATCAATGACATTTTTGGGGGTAAAAATTTTACAATCATAGTTCATAGCCCATCAATGTTGTTATATACATCGACACCTTTCCAATGGTGCAAAAATCACCTCAATCAGATCTCATATGTGGAAGTTATGCCTCCTACAAGTTGACCTACCATGTTGACCACCATGATACCGAGTGTATGCCATGTCAACTTCCATTTCTCACATGTGTGGAGCTATCCACATGTGGAATTTCAAGAAAATTCTAGAAGGTCCAAAACCTAACTCTAATTAAGGTTTGAGACATGCAAAGACACTAACCCTATATGGCTCTCAGGTTATGTTAAATACTAGGCCACTAGGAGGAGAAGGGGTTCCATTATTTGGCATTGTAATTATTACATAGTTTAGAAAAGAACCTAGGAGTGAGATTTGAGAGAAAACATAGGACGAAAAAGACTCTATAGTAGCCATTTAGGGCATAATGTCAAAGGAAACTCCATAGTGAGTGCCTCTTTGTTTGTATTTGCATTTCATAACTGAAGAAAAGAGAGAAGAGCATAGACCTCACATTCTAGTTGGATTTTCTCCCATATTGGGGATACATCTTTTGTTCATTTGTGTTGATGGTGTGTTATTTTTCTTGTTCTTTAATTTTTGTATTTAGTTATTTTAATAAATTGGAGCAATAAGTTAGTGATAATAAATATGAGATCTAAGGAAATAAGCATGTATAATAAAATATTTCAAAATATTATAAGATAAATTGTGACGAACTGTTTCAATGGAATATCCACGACAGTTTATAGATCAGTCAAGGATGTCTCACCCATTATTCAAGGATATATTTCTCCTCTTCCAAGTACTGATATCTTTATGCTTATAGTGCTTCTCAAATTCCTCGAACAAAATGAAAAAGAGGAAAAATTAGATATATACATTCTACAAGGGTTCTCTATGTTTAACTTAATGATTAGACATCACATCATTTAAGATCTTATTTGAGGACCTCTTATCAACTTGTGTTATCAATTGTATTGTCCTCTTCACCTTATCTAGTTAATTGTTAATTGACTATAACAATAATTTTTTTGTTCATATTTATAACATAGGATCCAATTTTTATTATTCTAATTTTGGACTTGAACCAACAAAAGACACTTTTATTATGGAGAGACCATTTTGCAGCATGCATTACCTATAGTATATATATTGATATATTTTTACCTTCTTACTAAAAAATGTTTGGTTGAATCTCTCTTTCACTTGCATGGTTAGCACACTCTTGATATTCAACCCTTCCCTATAGTGTGGTGAGAACTATTTATCTTCAACATGCACCTTATTATTAGGTAATGTTTTGAATAAAAGAAGAACTATGAAATTAACTTAAATAATTTGGAAATGCTAAATTATTGAAAATTTGTATTTATGATTATAATAATGTGATTTTTTGAAATAAATATCTTCATCCATGAAAGATGCACATTGAAAAATATATTGTCTAGAAAAAAATTAAACTATTAAATTATTAAATCTTTCATAAAATATATTTTTAAAATATGAATTATATTTAGAAAAATAATTAAATTACTAAATCATTAAATGTAAGTACGCTTTCCTTAGCTATTACATTAATGTCCATTCATGAATCTTCAAAAAACTTAAAAAAAGTGCGTTGGTGCTTTTTCCAGTTGTCTCCCGCCTTTATGCTTGCTTGGCTGGCTACTTACGATGCTCCTACATCATACTCTCTCACTTGAAATCTTCCGTGAACTCCTGTTCATGAGATCTTGTAGAGTCTGTCCATGCTTTTGAATTGTTGCTTAATCTTCCCAACTGGCATCTTCAACTGGATGTCCTTTCCATTTGACCAAGTATTCAAAATACTCTTTTCTCCTGGTCTTTTTGCTAATCCTTTTGTCAATTACGCTTTCCATCTGTGGCTTTTCAGCTACAGGCATTTGTTTTGTCCATTGAATTTCTTTCTGTTCCTCCTCTGCTCCTGCTTCTTCAGCTCTGTAAGGGTACAAATCTGCGATATTGAATATCGGTGAGATTCCAACTCCATCAGGTTACTCAATCTCATATGCGTTTTCCCCAAATTTCCTTATGACCCTGCACGGTCCAATCTTTTTCATCTTCAGTTTGTTATACGTTCCCCTTGGGAACCTCTCCTTCCTCAAATGTGCAAGAATTAGATCACCAACTTCAAATTGAATTTCTCACTTGTGTTGATCTGCTCTACGCTTGTATTCTTGATTTGAACTCTGCAATCACTCCTTAATTTGGCTATGAAGATCCTTCATTCCTTCTACAAAGTCCTCTGCACTAGCACTTCTGAATTCATCTTGTTCTGCATCTTTCAATTCAGAAACTCCCCTTGGTTGCATTCCATATACAATTTGGAATGGACTCTGTCCTGTGCTTCTATTGAGTGAATCATTGTAAGTGAATTTCTCCTATGGAAGAATGTGATCCCATTGACTGTGGTGTTAAGTCACTAAGCTCCTTAACAAATCTCCCAAGCTCTTGTTTACGACTTGTGTCTGTCCATCCGTCTAAGGATGATATGCTGAGCTAAAAGAAAAACTTGTCCCCAACTTCTTCCATAAGGTCCTCCAGAAATGTCCCATGAACTTAGTATCTCGATCAGAAACGATACTCTTTGGCAAGCCGTGAAGTCTGATGACTTCCTTGAAAAACAGGTTCGCAATATGAGTGGCGTCATTGGTTTTTTGGCATGGTATGAAATGTGCCATCTTTGAAAATTTTTCGACTACCACAGAGATTGAATCATATACCCTTTGTGTCCTTGGCAGTCCTAATATGAAGTCCATGCTCATTGCGTCCCATGGCCTTTCAGGTATGGGTAATGGCTGATATAATCTTGTGTTTTGCCTTTTTCCTTTCACGTGCTGACAAATTCTGCACCTGTCCACAAATTTATTCACATCCGTCCTCATCCATAGCTAGAAATATGATCCATTCAGCTTTGAGAATGTTTTACCATGACCGAAGTGTCCGACCAATCCTCCATTGTGTTTTTCTTGCAACAAATTCTCCCTCATGGAGGATTTCAGAATACATAGTTGATTTCCCCTGAACAATAATCTATCTTGGATCATGTATTCAGTCCATTGGCTTCTATCCCCAAGAATTGGATTCTCAGATGCCTCATATTCCCTTTTAAAATCTGGGTCATGCCTGTACATTTTCTTGAGGTTATCAAAACCCAAAGTCTTGACTCTGATTTCTTGCATAAGCAAACATTTCTTGCTCAAAGTGTCAACAACTTTGTTAATAGTTCCAGAAATATGCTTAATCACAAAAGTAAAATTCTACATGTATTCAATCCATTTAGCA
The DNA here is from genome assembly GCA_900067695.1 of Picea abies. Taxonomy (NCBI): domain Eukaryota; kingdom Viridiplantae; phylum Streptophyta; class Pinopsida; order Pinales; family Pinaceae; genus Picea; species Picea abies. The sequence goes on from CBVK0100155000.1 coordinate 9,270, forward strand.
TGTTTGTGGTTCAACTTCTCCTATCGAGTCATGAATTGCAAAGATTGATTATCATTGTACAAAACAAACTCCTTGGGAACCAAATAATGTCTCCATTTATTCAGTGCTTGTATGACTGCATAGAATTCTTTGTCATACATGGAGTACTTAATCTTCGTTTCATTTAGTTTTTCATTGAAATACGCGACCGACCTGTTGTCTTGGCTCAAGACTGCTCCAAATGTAAATCCACTCGTGTCACACTTGACCTGGAATGTCTTGCTAAAATCTTGTAAAACCAAAATTGGTTGCTCATTGATCTTCTTCTTCAGCAGATTGAATCTCTTCTTCGCTTCCTTTGTCAAGTGAAAAGATTTGTGTCATTTCTTCATCGTATCCATTATCGGTGCACTAATTCCACTAAAGTTTTGAATGAATTTCCTGTAGAATATAGCCAAACCATGGAAGCTTCAAACTTCAAACACGCTCTTCGGTGATGGCCAATTCTTAATCACATTTATCTTTTCTAAATCCATTTTCATTTGATTTGAAGAGATAACAAAACCCAAATAAATGAGTTTTGTCCTCATAAATGACGATTTCTTCATATTGATTAGCAATTTCTCTTGCTGTAACCTCCTCATTACTGCAACTAGATGCTTTAAGTGTTATGCTTCAGTTTTGCTGAAAATTAATATATCATCAAGATATACAATGATGAATTTCCCAGTGAAATCCTTCAGGACTTCGTTCATCAACCTCATGAAAGTACTGGGCACATTCGTTAAGCCAAATGGCATGATAAGCCATTCATACAATCCTTCATTTTTTTTGAATGGTGTCTTCCATTCATCACCTTCTCTCATTATAATCTGATGATATCCGCTTTTCAAATCAAGTTTTGAAAAAAACTTTGCTCCACTCAAGAAATCCATCCAGTTGTCCATCCTGGGCAATGGAAACCTATATCTGATGGTAATCTTATTGATTTCCCTTGAGTCTGTACACATTCTCTAGACATCGTCTTTCCTTGGGCTGAGCACTGTCAGAACAATGCATGGACTCAAGCTCTCCCGAATCAATCCTTTGTCCGTTAAATCTTGGACCTGTCTTTTAACTTCTTCATTTTCCTACGGTGTCAACCGATATGTTGTTTTTTTCGGCAAACTGTTTCAAGGTATAAGATCGATATGATGACTTATACTCCTGATAGGTGGCAATGAACAAGGTAGTTCATCCACTACTATATCAACAAATTCTCCCAGCAACTCCTGGATTTCTTCTGGTAAATCATCTATTCTCATACTGGTCAAAACAATTTTGGGCTTCCTAACCATAATAAATTGTGTGTCTTCCTTCTTCTTAACCTCATCAAGAAGTTCCTTCCCACTCATGAGAAGTACAGTGTTGCTTATCTCTGTTTTCGCCTCTTTATCCTTAATCAACAACAACATGTGAGTCCTACCATTTTTCTCCAGGGTGTACGTGTTCTTTCTCCCATCATGAACCACATTTCTGTCATATTTCCATGGTCTACCTAGCAATAGATGACAAACATCCATGGGAATGACATCACATAATATCTCATCTTTATATCCTCCTATTTTAATTTCAACTGAACATTGTTTAGTGACATTTACCTGATGTCCTTTTTGTAGCCACGAAACTCTGTATGGGTTTGGATGTGAAATAGTCTCCAGCATAAGATTTTCTACCATCTTTGTAGATACGAGATTATTCGTGCTACCGCTATCCACTATGACCTTGCATACTCTATCCTTAGTTTTGCAGGCAGTCCTAAACAGACTATTTCTTTGGGCTAGTTTCTCCTGTTCCTTTTCTGGTTTCAAGAGAACTTTCCTCATCATTAAGGATCTTCCGCCCTCAGCGTCCTCCACCTCAACATTCCATCCTTGAGCTTTGGAAATGTGATTTTCACCACCATTTGTTTTTCTATTTGGAGACTCATAGGATTTATGTTCGACTTTTCCACGCACAAATCATTTCACTTCACCTCCTCTACATCTTCCTCTTCCTATGGCTTGAGGACAAGTATTTCTATCAGCATAATGCCTTCCCTATGAGTTTCCTCCTCCCTTAGGTTGAGTTTGAGGTTTCTTCCCCTCTTCTTTAGGTTTCTGAGTTCTGTCTTGGGCAATTATCTTGCCTCTGCTTTGACTTCTACCTCAGCCTCTTTGAACTTGCTTTTGGCTTAGCATCTCTTCAACTTTTAGAGCCATCTGATAAGCATCTTCCACATTTCAAATGGTCATCATACTCATCTCATCTTGAATTTCATATCACAGACGATTGATGTACTTGGCAACTTTTTCATCATCTCTCTCCCGATGACCTACTCTGATGTTTATCCTATAGAATTCTTTAGTGTATTATTTCACCGACATCAACTTCTGTCTCAAATTCTGCATCCTCTGAAATAGAGTGATTTGATAATCCCTGGGTATAAATTTGGCTTTCATCTTCGCAACCATTCTATCCCAGTTTTTTATTTTCTTCTTTCCTTTGCAACGTCTGTCAGCCTGCAGTTCATCCCACCACAGTGTTGCATGCCCTTTAAGTTTGGTAATAGCATGTTTGACTTTCTTATCTTCCTCGAAATCCTCATAGTCGAAGTATTTGTATAGAGATCTAATCCAGTCTAGAAGCTCTTCAACATCCAAGTTTCCCTCATACATGGGAATGTCCATTTTTTTCCCTAGCACCTATCCTTGCAACAACCCTGAATAGGTGTTCTTCTGCAGCATCTTCGACTGCAACTTCTTTGTTTACAACTTCATTTTCACTTTCAGCTTCACTGATATCCCCAACGTCAGTTGTGCGCCTTTGTGTTGTCTCCATAGCATCAAACCTAGCACGTAATTCACACATTTCACTTTCCACTGCTGGATTAGGTATTTTCCTGTCTCTTCTTCTCGACAGCATGGATGTAAAATTACTCCTTTATCTCTGCTATAGAAAGCAAAGAATTTTTTCTGCGCTCTGATACCACAACTGGTGTGTATTAGACTACTCCTTTTCCTCTAGCTCCCTTTGCCTGAAATATATAGACAAAATCAGGCTCTGATACCACAACTGGTGCAGAACCCCTTCCCTTGAAACAAGATCAACGCAGGATATTTTCTGAAACCACACCAAGAATTAATTTAAACCCTTTTTTTAAGCCACAAAATATTTTGGGTTGCACGAGTTGAAGGTTCTCGATGCAATTCCACCACTCTTGCAATCGCCAAAACAAAATTTGTCAACGAAGGTTGACTCTTCCATTGTGACGAGCACACACCACCTATTACCCACTAATTCCAGCTTTCAGGACTTGAGAAAACAACCAACAGTCATTCCTCTATCCCTATGGTTCAACAAACTCCCAAAATTTGCCTTTTACTAGATCAATGGCTGTGAGTCTCCCTCTGTTTAATGACTCAGATCTTTTCTTTAGGGATTTCATGAACCAGGAGTCCACGACTCTCGACCCCAAAATCACTTGTCGGGAATTTGCACAAGATCCGACAACTCTCGTTGGATTGGATCCAACAACCCCTATCTCTCCTGAGCTTATGGGTGATTGAAAAGGTACTCGCCTTAACCCCCTTACTTCTTTGCAAGATTTGATGGCTCTCAGGTCTTCAACACTTCTCCCCGAAGTGTTCCCACCATTTGATTTCACACTTGATAATCCCTTTCGCGATTCAGAGGTTAAAGTGACCAAGGATTTTGGCCTGCACTCCAAACTTACGAACACCGAATTCCCGAAATGATCTGACGGCTCAAACTGACTACGATCAACATTTCATGTTGACTTTTGATATCAGGGTGGCAGGTTCGTCCAACTCCTAACCACCTTATATCTCCTCTAGATCCTACGGTCTTCGCGATTTCGCGAGTTCTCCACGGACAATTCTGACTGTCTGATTCACTCCTCAATGACTCCTGTGCGATGATTTAAATCTTCCTCTCCCTTTGATCACTTCATAGGTTTAATCCCTTGAGATATTTCACTTGTAAATTCAAGCTTACAAAAGGATCCATGCACGCATGCCTTGTGGAAAACTTTCAAATAACCTCTGGTTATTTGAGTCTTCGACCCTATGCACTCATTGCAACATTAGTCCTTCAACTTTCCCCTTAGTTGGTAAGTTCTAAAACTTCAACCAACCTACGCACACCTTGCATGGCTCTATGCTTCATCTACACTTCTGCTGGTATGAGAACAATGATATCTCTCCTGAGCTTTCTGAGATAAAACTCAGACCCTCGTCAATGCACACCTTGTGAAAATTCACTACACTCCTTGCAAGAATTCTCAGGGAGAGAAACAATTGAAACTCATTCTTCTCCTCTCTCAGACTTCATACATTCAACATGGAATCATACACATAACACAACATTGAAATAAATGCATAACAGAGAAAACAAAACAGTTGTAAACATACCATTCAACTAATGTAAACAGTAAGCATCATAACACCATGAAAATTGAGTCAAAGCTCATATATTAACTCAAGCGTTCCTGTACATGGGTTCTTCTCTAGAGATCTCTGCTTCAACTCTACAGCTTATGAATTCTAATAATAATAATGTTACAATGATACAAGGGTGAGGGTGTCTATCATCTGTTTTCCCTCCTACGCTTCTAAACTGTCTAATCTAACATTTATATCTACCTACTTGCATTAAACAAACTTAAATGCCTATTACATTCGACATATGAGAGCAATCGCTCCAGATCTATTCACATCTCCTAGATATAGATGTAAGTACACTTCCCTTAGCTATTACATTAATGTCCATTCATTAATCTTCAAAACACTTCAAAAAAGTGTGTTGGTGCTTTTTCCAGCTGTCTCCCACCTTTACACTTGCTTGGATGGCTGCTTACGATGCTCTTGCATCAAAAGAACAGAAGTCGAGACGATGTTCTTCGAATGCCTGCAGATGGTTCTGCATTGAACTAGATCGAAGAAAAGTGGCCAATTTTTAAAGAAGAACCTCGTAATGTTAGACTTTTGTTGGTATATGATGGCGTCAATCCATTTGGAGAGATTCTTTATACATACTCAGTGTGGCCTATTTTTGTTATAAGCAATAACCTTCCTCCTTGGATGTCAATCAAGAGAGAGCACACAATGTTGGCAATGATTGTTCCAGGTTTTTAATTATCTTTTATTTGCTTTAAAGAATGACAAAATATTTCATTTCTTTGTTTCGTGCATGGTAATTATTTCTTTATATATCATGAAATCTAGATAAGTATAATTAATCATGCAGTAGGTTGAACCAATCAGGTAGGTACTAGGTTAAAGATACAAACGTATATATTGAGCCTCTCATCGATGAGTTGTTGAAGTTATGGGTTGGCGTCATTATGTATGACATATCTAGACCAATAGGAAAAAGATAATTTCAATTCCATGGAATACTATCATGGACAATTCATGATGCTCCCGGGTTAACACATTTTTGTGGTATATTGTTACTTTATTTTTGTGATTTAATATTATATATCTTTTTTGAAAAAAATCATGCATTATTTTAAATTGTAACTCTAATTTTATGCTACATTTATTCATATATCTTGTAGGTATTCAAACAAAGGGTAAATTTGCATGCCCAGTTTGTGGTCCTCAGATAAAATCTCATCGTTCAAAGAGTTTAGCAAAGGAAGTGTTTGATGAGTATAGGCACTTTCTGCCTAAGAACCATAGTTATCAAACCACGGACAAAGAAAAGTTCAATGGTAAAGAATAAAACGGGAAAAGACCACGAAGAATGACACCTCGCCTATGGAAGTTGGAATATATTAGAAATCGTCAAGGTATGAAAATTATTTATGTATGACCTATTATATAAATCTTTGGTTAATTTCATTAGTATTAAATTCATGTTGTCCCATTAATTAGTGTTAATTTCAATTTGTTGATGTTTCATGAATGTTGTTAAGGAACGAATGGGCTTCCACGAGGAATGAAAAGTTGCCTGATGCAATTTAGTAGATTGCCATACTACGAGCACCTACAAATAGTTCAATTGTTTGATACAATGCATATTGGGAAGAACATAACATAATTGTTATGGCGAATATTAGATGGAAGGACTGACAAGGAGAGAATTGCAAAGATTTTTTGTGACAACCGAGAAGCTAATCGTGCCTTGCAAAGTGTTATTATTAATTCTAATGGCAATGGTCGTGAAAAAAATACTAGTCTTCCTTGGTTATTGATGGAGCAATAGAGCAATATTGTAAAAGAGGTCATTCAAAAAATTAGGTTTTCGACGGGGTTTTCATCGAACATACAAAATATCTTAACTAAAAAAGGTGAGTTTGGCGGGGTTAAAACACATGACTGACATACATTCATTAAGGTAACTAGTAAGTTATAATATATTTTCTTATTGGTACACATTTTTTGGAAACAAATAATAATTATTTGTTTTTTTTTACAGTATGTTCTACCTTTATCTCTCCCAGATGACTTTGACAACAACATAAAACAAATTATTTATGTACTTGGCAAATGCATGAGGTAAGTATTGTTTTATAAGGAAAATGTACTTCTTACGTGATTTGTATTGGAACTTATTGACATATTATCTTTTATCTACAAATTTATGTATGCCTTGATATTTTTTTATTGCATTGACATTTGTAGGTGGCTATCATCAAAAGAAATCCATAAAGAAGATATAAGGTATTGGACGAGAGAAACTCCCCAACTAATGTGTCAAATGAAATAGTATCTACCTCCAATATTTTTCAATGCACAAGAACACTACCTCATACACCAAGTTGAGGATATTGACTTATGTGGACTAGTACACACAAGGTTGATGTGGATGGTGGAGAGGCAGTTGAAGTCACTGAAGGCCTTTGTTAGACAAAGAGCACGTCCAGAGGGTTCTATGGTTGAGGGATATATGGTATATCAATGCATGGTGTATATTAGTCAATATCTACCTAAATTAGTAGAAAATATGAATGTGCCTTGCATTTGGCAACTCGACTCCATCAACAAATTTGAAGGGGAGGTCCTATTGGGGAAAGGTAAAATGAGGACTGTGAAAGGTAATTATTAGATGTTGATGTAGATTTAATATATTACACATCTATTAAATTATTCATTTATTAACAATAACTAATTAATGTTATTAAATTGTTATGTTATCATATAGTTGCTCGAGAGTGGGATGCTTTACATTTATACATTGCAAACAACCTTGATTGGATGGAGCATTGGATAGAATATACTGAAGAATATTTCAGTAGGTTATCATGGGAATGGGTGAGTAAGATGATTAAAACAATGCATCGTCATCGAGATCAATTTCCGGATCTTACATCAAGGGAAGTTTATTTAGCCTTTGGTTTAAAAGATAAACAAGCAAGTTAAATTTGTTACCCACATTTTCCTAGTTTTTTCCCAATTTTTCAATGTATTTTGGTTTGTTTAATTATTGAAATATATATTTAGTAAGTCCTATATGAGGATTATTAATTCACAATTTATTTTTTATTTGTTGTCCATGTTGCAGTTGAAACATCACAAGGCTATGTGGTGTAATGGTCGTAAATTTCGTATCAAAATGTTGGATGATAAGATGAAAACCTCAAATTGTGGGATAACTGTAGTGTTTAAGGTCACCAACATTTTCTCTAGAAGTGACAGAAATCCAGAAGAAACTGAGAATAGGTACTATGGCCATTTGGAGGATATAATTGAGTGTGATTTAATTCCTTTAAAATAGTTTTGTTTGAGGTTAAATGGTACATGCTACAGATGCATGAACGTGATCTTGAAAGAACTATTATTGAGCATGATAATGGATTTACCATGGTTAATACAAGGGCATTTGAACCAGGTACAGAGCCTTATGTTCTTCCAAGTCAATGTGAGCAATTATTTTACTCAGAGGTACCTAGTAAAGGAGGTTGGTCATACGTTGTTAGATATGATCCAAGAGGAAGACCAGTAAAGTACAATCATGTAGCCAAGGATGAAGATAATAACGAGGAAAAAGATGATGATTATGAATATCAGGAGCAGGTGGCTCATGTAGTTGATGTGTTAGACGAATAATTTGAAGAGGTTGATCATCCAAATGTAGGAGACAATGATCTCATTGACGATATCGATAACTATAGTAGCGAAAATGACGTTGATGATGATGTTGATAGGAATGAGCCTTTCACCAATATCAATTTTGAACCAGATCCTGATACAGATGTCGAATTGGATGAAGAAGAACATGACTGATATTTAATTCATGTTGAAAAGAAGAGGTATGTTATTATATCTTTTATATGATCTTTATATGTTTTTATATTGTATAATATATTATATGATACATGTTCTTTATAATTTCAAATTACGTAATATGGGGAAATTGAGAGTGATGTGAGGGGGCGAGGCATAATTAGAGCTTCCACCTTCACGTGGTTGCCCCTATTTAGTAGAGAATGAACTATTCTCTAAACCAAGAGGAGCTCTGTGCAACTGTGCCTAATCATACCAACGATGTAGTTATGTCCATCATCAATTGTTAGGAAGTTCATTTGTTAAAAAATTGTGTAGGTTAATTTCAAAAGGAAACCAAGGAATTCAATTAATTCATATTTTCCAACTCTTGTTTCATAAGGGAGATATGTTGCATCTTTATCTTTCTAAATATTCCTATAAAAATACTTCTATATCATTGGAAATAAGACTTGAATTGTTTTCTAAGCTCAACTGAGAAGAGAAAGGATTATTTGATCCAATCAATTGAATTCTAAAGAACACTATGCTTGTGCAAGAAGATCAATATCATATCATAATTTTGTAATCGAACTTCGAATATCGATATGACAAAATAAATTCTTGCACAACATGTAAACAACTGCAACTTGGGAAACTTGGAAAATATAACATGCCTTTCCACATTGAGGGGCATCAATAAAGTTTGTCTTCTTTCAAATTTCATTTTGTTTTAGTTGCAAAGCTTTATCATAAGATACGCCTAAGCATCTCAAATTGCATTGCAATGTTATGTGTGGAACTAGCTAAGGGATTCAAAATAAAAATTAAACCTATCAATCATTTGCAATTTTGTGGTGTTTCTATTCATTTAAAGTAGCCATGCACCTTCACAAGTAAAAATACCAAGGAGGCTCTGAATAGATCTCTAAATGTCCCATTTTAAAATTATTTATGGACAAAACCCAAAATTAATGGATTTACTTGATCTCTCTAACGAAACACATGTTAACAAAGGTATAGAAAATTGTATGGAACACATTAAAAATATGCAGCAGTATGTGCAGAAAACATTGTGGGCCACAAATGAATCATATAATATTAAAGGTGATCATCATAGAAGAGTAATTGAATTTTAGGTTGGAAAGTTGGTTATGCTTCATCAATGGAAATAAAGGTACCCTCAAGGTACCTATAATAAATTGAATCACGAGGAAATTTTCCCATAATCAAGAGAGAAGATTTATATCCTTATCACCCAAAAGTGCATAATGTGACAAAAACAAATACCAAAGAAGAAAAGATAAGGGATTAAGCACGTTGTTGACACAAACAATCGATCCAAAACATATAAAATCTATTTAGTCAAATGGAAGGGTATAGAAAAGTCATAGAAAACATGAATTAATAAAGAGTAGGTATCTGGATTTAGCAAAATTGTTGCTCCGATTAACTCTCCAAATGGCTTAAAATTGTGTAGCGCATGTTCTATTGGGGCCCCAAAATTTCCCTGTTTTTTCAAGTGTTTAGGTAGGTCCACATGGTTTTAACTTTTGAAAGCATTTGTATGTGTGAAGATGATTTGGATAAAAGGGCTTGGAGAATTTCCTAGCGGAGTTGCTCCAATATATCAATGTTGTTCTCTCACTCTCCTCACCCAGGTTCAAATCCACAATGATATTTTGGCTTGTTTTGATAAGGCTAGAAGGGTAGAAGCCCCCCAGGAGTGGGACCCCCTTGCGCATGTGTCTTCGAACTTCTTGAATCTTGTTATGTCATAAGTTTATTTCTAGCCATTGGATTGAAAGTTGCAAGTTGTTGGCACTAATCTAGGGGTTATAGTGGAAGCTACCTTACTAACCTATTAAATGATTAATTGAGATTTAACCAATATCCCTAACACACCAACCAATTAAATTTATGTCCCCTAATGATCCCTAAACCACCAAGAGAGCAATCCATAACCACTAATGGTCACATGTTCGTTAACACCCAATGAGAACTAATTGACTAACATCTAACTTACTAAATCCTAAAGACAATTAATTGACTAACATCTAACCTAGTAATCGCTAACCCTGTAAACCAATAACCCCTAATGTTGAACACACAAACCCATTATATAGGCTAAAAATACTAACCCACTAACTCACAACCCCTAACACACTAATTCTTGACAACTAACCCACTAACTCCTACTAGACTCGAAATCACTAACCCATTAACCCATAACCTCTAAAACGTCAACTCCTAACCCAGGTTCAAATACACAACCCAGGTAGGTCTCATGACTTCATGTTTGGGTTGTATATCAATGTTGGGTTGTATATTATATATTATATATATTATATATATAATATAAAAAAACAAAAATTAAAAACCAAAATAAAAACAACATAAATAAAAACCAAAATAAAACACCATATGGTATTACAAAAAAAACATAAAAAATTTGGAGCACGGTTTGGAGAGGAGGACAGATTTGGAGCACAGTTTGGAGAGGAGGACAGATTTGGAGGATGGGAGAAGGAGGAGGGCACACAATTTGCAGAGGAGGAGGGAACATGATTTGTAGAGGCTAGGGCATGGTCATTTGCAGAAGAGGGAACACGATTTGCAGAGGAGGAGGGCACACGGCCGGAGGAAATGGTTTGACCTCTTTCTCCTATCTCTTGACTTCTTTCGTCTTGATTGTGCCATGAGAAGAAAAAATCCCCATGGGAGTAGTGTAAGTTAATAACCATTGAATATAGTCCAAAATGAATATTTACAAACCATATATCTTTCTTCTCCAAGAAATTGTGTGTGTTGGCTCTAAAATTGCAGAATTTTTGTCTTCCTTTCTAAAAGAATGAAAAAAAAATTTGGTGGATTTTGAAGAACTTTTAGGAGGGTTAGTATTAATGTGGAATGCCAATCTAGTTGCAATTTCCTCCAATGATCCAGAATCAGATCCAAGAGCCCGTTAGGGCTAAAAAAGGCTCAAAAATGAAAGTTCTCGGAATCTAATGAAACCAATGCCATTGTGTCCGTCTCATATTCCTAATTCCAGACATATATTTACTTCGTCAAATGGGCACCGTATCCGAAAGATATCACATTCTGTCTGAAATCCCAAACAGGCAAAAAAAATGGGTGACTGTACAGTCAATACAGTGCCACGTGTCACCCTCGAACTAGTCCAGTTGCCTTCCATATGCCACATCACCTGCCACATGTCTTCTACCACTTGATCCGTAGGATCTTTTAATGACTGTGGTTGAGTTTTTAAATTGCATGTGTTAATTAACCATTTGAGAAGCTTAATGAAAGAATGAAGAAATAAGAGGAATTATGACAACTATATACACATATGCAGATCTGAAATGAAGTAATAAACAACAAACCATAGCAAGAGAATTGATAACGGAGTTCGGCACAACGTTGCCTACGTTTCTGGGCCTTTGTCTCTGTGGGGGAGGCTTCTTTATTTCTGTTCAAAAGCTCAAAAGTACATTGCAGCAGTGCCAATTGGCTACAAGACTGATATGGTCATGTTCTTTCAGATCTCTAGAACCCAGCAAAAGAAATGGCACGCAAAACGGATGACCAGAGCTCCCAAAAATGGCCCACAAGCGTCTGCTCCTCAACAGCTTCCCTACATAAAAATGGATTTGGCTTACTTTCCCTTCAGCATAAATCTGCTCTGATTGTCCTTCATGGCCTCAAACAGGCTTGGTTTTTATAGATCTGAAGTTGGTTATCCATACCCAACTTTCTCCCAAAATTTGGGCTCTAAAAATGCCCAATATCTCCCAAAAATGGACCAAATTCTCCATTAACAGGCACAAAATCAATAGAAAATCCAAACTATATAAAAAAAAACCACTTTTGTATAAATTTTGGATGCATCCCCCTTTGGCACGTGCTCCTGGTCATATGGGGGACCGACCATGTGGCTAGGCACTCCACCTGTGCGCTAGCCCCCTGTCTGGGCTCCTGGTCTTCGGCGTAGGCATAGGACCGAGGATAACAACCTTAGCCACTTCCCCGATTTGGTATCGACCTGGTTGTATGGGGCCGCATGAGAACCAAGGGCTAAGCCCTATCCACAAAATCCCATGGTTGTGGTCATATGTGGTAATGTATATTAAACTATGGGCTGGGGCTAAGTCCCAGCCCTTTCTGCCTCTAACCAAAATTTTAACCAAACTTAAATATAAATTTCGCCATATGAATATTAATCACAACCAGTGGAGTGGGTGGTTATCCCGATCCTGCCAATCCGTAGCGCAGAGGAGGCTTGGGGTTCGACTCCCGTGGACTCCAACCAATTTTGCATAAACCTGAGAGCCAACCACAGGGTGCCACGTGGTAGCCCATGACTGGGCCACGTGGCACCTCTCCATTCGTCGAGAACAATGCCACTTTTCGAGTGTCGGATGGTCCATGTATCTGCCACATACCCTGCTACCTGTCTGTCGAGGTGTCTACCCAGTCAGCAACAGTACTGCCCTATCAACATGCCACTGTATTTGCCACGTCAGCCTACTGACGTCATCCCATGCCATGTGTCACCCTTATAGTGGTGACACATGTCACCCTCGGACTGGTCCAGTTGCCTACCGTATACCACATCACCTACCACATGTATTCTCCAGGAGATGCCACATCAGTTGTACGACCTGTACAATCATCCTGCCACATGGCACTGTACGGACTGTACCGTCACCCATTTTTTTTGCATGTTTGGGTTTTCGGACAGAATGCGATATCTTTCGCATACGGAGGCTGGAGCCCATTTGAAAAAGTAAATATATGGTCGGAATTATGAATATGAGACGGACGCAATGGCATTGGTTTCGTCGGATTCCGAACACTTTCATTTTTTAGCCTTTTTTAGCCCCGACAGGCTCCTGGATCCGATTCTGGATCACACCTCCCCACTAAAAGACCTTTTAGTCCCCAAAAGGTTACTGACCAGTCAACAAGCTCGGGATAGGACACCCAGCTTGTCCTTTGTCTTTGAACTCTATCCTGTGCACCCGTCTCATCAAGATCAACTGTAACACAATCATGACAACTGACAATATATTGTTAGCCATTTGAACCCTGTTACATCTTACTGAAGACACTATCATCCACGTAGACAACATTAATAATGATAGTATCAAAAAGACGACTGCAAATAAGCTAATATAATTGAAATATTTGCACGACATGAGCTTATCTTGAAGCAACTTATGATTGATTTTCCATTCAACAATCATTTCTTGTTCTTGCTTAAGATCAATTACTTCATTTGAAACAACTATTGGTTTGTTTCTTGCTTGCACTACCTTCTTTAATTGTTCCATTGTTTGAAGTGTTTTATTTGCTTTAACATGATGAGCATGAACCACATAATCTTGACCTGCTTTGGTTAATTGATATTGATTCGTTGTCCTGTAGAAGATTGCCTTACGATCATATAAGTACGGACTACCTAAGACCATTCCGCATTCTTTTAACAACACTACATCACATGTTACTTCATCCACATACTTAGATGAAATTGCAAATTTTATTGTGCGCTGCTTTGTTATGTGCATTTGATGATGATTGCTTATCCATTTAGGTGTATAAGGCTTATGATGTAGTTGTGTTTTTAATCCCAATTTCTTAACCAATTCTTCTGAGATTAGATTATATTGAAATCCATTGTCGATTAATGTGTCTATCTTAGTGTGTCGCATGATTACCCTTATATGAAGCAAGTTTCTTCTACAATCAATGCCTTCAGCAATTTTACCTGTCATAACAATCAATGAGATCTTTGATTCATCACCTGAATCTGATCCCAAGTCTGTGGGTTTTGTTGTCGTTTCCACTATTTGCATTCCTTTCTTTTCCTTGGACCACTTTGGCCTCTTCTCGGGATGCAACTGCCAACATTTGTCCTCATCATGTCCCTCTTTCTTGCAATGCTTGCAAGAGGGCTTTCCTTCCTTCCTCGCCACTGCATTTGCATTCTTTTCATGCCTTTTCCTCTTGTCCTCTTTCCTTGAAGACGATGATTCCCCTGACACACCTGCTTTCCCTGCTTCAATATACGTTGCTTGAATAGAAACCTCATCAAGGTTAGTGGGTCCAAACATGAAAACAGTGTTTCTAATATGTGCAGGTAAACCTCCTATATACTTCATAAGAGTTTTTTGTGTTTGTAAAGGGATATCTAACATTAATGCCATTTTTCGAAATCCATCGGTGTATTCTTGCACTGTTTGTTCTTTTCTTAGTTTTAAAGATTGCCATTCAATTAATTCTTTTTATTTATAACCCAAAGGATAGAATTGTTTCCTAAGTGCAGAAATGAAACTCTTCCATGATGGAAATACGTTACCCACTTGTTGCATTCCATTTTGCAACTTGCTTTGCCACCAAATGAAAGTTGTACCTCGAAGTCTCAAAGATGACAACTTGATTTGTGTGGTCTCATCCTTGATCTGTTCCACACTACAGTAAACCTCCATCTGCCTGATCCAATTGTCAAGTTTCTCTGCATTTACTTCACCATCATATATGGGAAACTCAAATTTAACATCAAGTTTTAACAATGGCATTTCATTCTTATGCTTATAAACATTTTTCTTTCCATTAGATTTAGAACTTGAACTTGAAGAAGGAGAAGAAGGAGGTGATGATGGAGGTGAAGGAGGAATCTGAGGATGATCCTCTTCCTCTTCACTTTTTCCCTTTGAAGATTCACCCAAAACTGGTCTCTTTCGTTCCAAGTAATCCTCGTACAAAACTTTCACCATCTCCGACATAGCAAGGAAAGTTTTCCAGAACTCTTTCTCATCCTGAGAAATCCCTTCTTCTGATGCCATCTTCTCACTGTGAGAAGCTCTCTTTCTCAATCCAATTAATGGATTCTCTGCAACAAGCTCACCTTCACCACATTGTATCTTTTTCCTAGTAATCATGCAAAACTCAAATCCAAACGTCAACTAGCTCTGATACCACTTGATCCGTCAAGATCTTTTAATGACTGTGGTTGAGTTTTTAAATTGCATGTGTTAATTAACCATTTGAGAAGCTTAATGAAAGAATGAGGAAATAAGAGGAATTATGACAGCCATATACACATATGCAGATCTGAAATGAAGTAATAAACAACAAACCATAGCAAGAGAATTGATAACGGAGTTCGGCACAACGTTGCCTACGTTTCCGAGCCTTTGTCTATGTGGGGGAGGCTTCATTATTTCTGTTAAAAATCTCAAAAGTAAATCGCAGCAGTGCCAATTGGCTATAAGACTGATCTGGTCATGTTCTTCCAGATCTCTAGAACCCAGCAAAAGAAACGGCACGCACGACGGATGAGTGGAGCTCCCAGAAATGGCCCGCAAGCATTTTCTCCTCAACATATTCCCTTCATAAAAATGGATTTGGCTTGGTTTCCCTTCAGCATAACTCTACTCTGACTGTCCTTCATGGCCTCAAACAGGCCTAGTTTTTATAGATTTGAAGTTGGTTATCCATCCCCAACTTCCTCCCAAAATTTGGGCTCCAAAAATGGACCAAATCCTCCATTAACAAGCATAAAATCAATAGAAAATCCAAACTATATAAAAAAAAACCACTTTTGTATAAATTTTGGGTGCAGCCCCCTTCGGTGCATGCTCTTGGTCATATGGGGGAGCGACCATGTGGCCAGGTGCTCCACCTGTGCACTAGCCCCCTGTCTGGGCTCCTGGTCTTCGGCGTAGGCATAGGACCAGGGCTAACAACTTTAGCCACTTCCCCGATTTGGTATCGACCTGGTTGTATGGGGCCGCCTGAGAACCAAGGGCCAGGCCCTATCTGTAACATCTCGTGGTCATGGTCATATGTGTTAATGTATATTAAACTGTGGGTTGGGGCTAAGCCCCAGCCCTTTCTGCCTCCAACCAAAATTTTAACCTAACTTAAATATAAATTTCTCCATATGACTATTAAGCACCACCAGTGGAGCGAGCGGTTAGCTCAGTCCTGCTAGTCTGTAGCATGGAGGAGGTTTGGGGTTCGACTCCCATGGACTCCAGCCAATTTTTCATAAACCTGAGAGCCAACCATAGGGTGCCACGTGGTAGCCCATGACTAGGCCACGTGGCACCTCTCCATTCGTCGAGAACGATGCCACTTGTCAATTGTTGGATGGTCCACGTATCTTCCATGTACCCTGCCACCTGTCTGTCGAGGTGTCTGCCCAGTCAACAACCATACTACCACATCACTGCCCTGTTAGCATGCCACTGTATTTGCCACGTCAGCCTGCTGACATCATCCCGTGCCATGTGTCACCCTTACAGTGGTGACATGTGTCACCCTCGGACTGGTCCAGTTGCTTGTCGTACGCAACATCACCTACCACATGTCTTCTCTAAGAGATGCCACATCAGTTGTATGGTCATACGGCCTATACAGTCATCCTACCACGTGGCACTGTACGGACTGTACAATCACCCATTTTTTTTGCCTTTTTGGGTTTTCGGACAGAATGCGATATCTTTCACATACGGAGCTCGTTTGATGAACTAAATATATGGCCGGAATCAGGAAGACGAGACGAACACAATGGCATTGGTTTCGTCAAATTCTGAGCACTTTCATTTTGAGCCTTTTTTAGCCCTGATAGACTCCTGGATCCGATTCTGGATCATCCAATGTCTTAAATGCAGGTATTGAGATTGAAGTTGGGTCTATAGAATT
>CBVK0100164022.1:0-12502 GCA_900067695.1 Picea abies
AGTATTTAGGTGACACTATAGAAGCGGCCGCGACAACTTGTCCACGGAGGTTGTTGAGGAAACATATCCAAGTAGTTGTGATACGAATTTCAGCTTGTAGGTCGTTGTATTTTTGTAGTTACACTCCGTGCAAAATAGGGTTTGTGGCTAGTCCTGAAACTAGTCTAAAACAGGTGTTTCGNNNAAATAGGGTTTGTGGCTAGTCCTGAAACTAGTCTAAAACAGGTGTTTCGGGTAAAAACGTCATAAATTCTTCATAACATATCCAAATTTAGTAAGACAAAATGTATTGATTACAGTACAGTCTATAGTATTATGTGTACAATTTTCAGATCCATACAACAAATATTCCGTGCGGGGCACGCTCTACAAGTTCGCTCTCTAGAATAAGCCAACATCCATGGGACCCAATGGTTGAAATCCCAACCCCACTTGAAAGGGGTTGTGGCCGGTTGAGCTATCTAGGGCTCTGTTGTAGCTGTGTTGAACATAGGGAAGACTCTCATTCCATGTGTGAGGATGCTTGGAATTGTACATGCGTAGGATATGCACGATCATCCGGTTGACAACCTCGGTTTGGCCATCCGTTTAGGGGTGGAAGACAATGGATTTGGTGAGCTTGGTGTCCAACAATGACCAGAGCCTCGACCATAATGTGTTGAGGAACCGACTGTCCCGATCAGAGATGATGGTTTTTGGTATCCCAAAATGTACCCACACTCGTTTGAAGAAGATATTGGCAGTGGCCTCTGTTGTGATGCTCTTCTTGCAGGCGACCATAATCGTCATTTTAGAAAAATGATCAACCACCACAAAAACACAGTCATTTCCCTGCTTGGTTGACAGAAGGCCCAAAATGTAGTCCATCGAGGTGGATTCCCAGGGGATTTCAAGAGTAGGTAGAGGGGTGTACATTCATTGTTTCTTAATGGCTGGTTTGGGAATGGCGCAGGCAGTGCAGGACCTGATATACTTGCTGACATCATGTCGAAGTTTCGACCAATAGAAATGTTGCTACAACATGACCATTGTCTTTTCTACGCCGAAGTGTCCTGCCAACCGACTGTAGTGGGCTTCCCAAATCAGCTTCGCTCGCTCGCTTGATGGAATACAAAGATGACCCAGATGGCACAACAACCCATCCTAAATATGGAAATCAGTGACATCTGTGTTTTCTCCCAACATCTGGTAGATGGTAGCGAAGTCAGGATTTCTTTCATAGAGTTGGGGCCATCTGGAGGTCTCATGGCCACAGGAGTTTAACACCATGGTGAGCGCTGCAATTGATGGGCGACTAAGGAAATCAACAACATGGTTCATGCTTCATGTCTTATACTTGATGTTGAGATGGAATTGCCGCAAGTATGTGGACTACTTCTGATGGCAGTCATTCTGCAATTTTCTCTGAGTCTGCATGAACTATAGTGGATTATGATCGGTCTGGATCACTGCCTCCTTCCTGAGAATGTAACGTCTCAATTGGAGGAAGGCTTGCACAATGGAGTACATTTCTTTTTCATAATTAGAGTACTTACAAATGACATCTGATAGTGTCTCACTATGATAGGCCACGAGGTGTCCATGCTGAGTGAGAACTGCGCCCACATCATAGTCTAAAGCATCTGTCTCGATCTCAAAGGGCTGTTGCAGGTTGGGTAATGAAAGAACTGGGGCTGAGCACATGAACTTCTTCAAATCATCGAACATTTGTTGTTGTGACAGGCCCCACACGAACTTTGTCTTACCACCACCTCTGGTTACTTGGCTGAGGGCCCATGCAATATGGGAGAATCCCTACATGAACCTGCAATAGAAATTGGCAAGGCCTAAAAATATCTGAAGCTCAGTGAATGTGGTTGGGGTTGGTCAGTCACGAATGACCTAAATCTTGGTTGGATTCACATGCACCCCATGCTCATCAACAATGTATCCTAGGTACTGGACCCTGCCCATGCCGAAGGAACATTTTTCAAAATTTACATATAGTTTGTGCTGTCGCAGAGTGTGCAGAACTTGTTGAATATGCTGCAAGTGTTCTGCCCAATTCTTGTTGTAGATGAGGATGTCATCCAGATACACCACCACAAAAGAATTGGTGAAAGGACGCAATATATCATCCATTATCCTCATGAAAGTTGTTGGGGAATTCGTCAAACCAAAGAGCTTGACCAATCATTCAAAAATACCTTCTTTGGACTTGAAGGAAGTTTTCCATACATTTTTTTTCTCTATTGGGACCTGATGGTAGCAAGACTTCATATCAATCTTATTGAAGTATTCCCCCCCCTTGAGTTGGTCAAGGAGGTCGTCAATTCAGGGAATCAGATACCTGTTCCTGACTGTGATTTTATTTAGGGCCCGATAATCATTGCAGAGTCGCCAGGTCCTATATTTATTCTATACAAGCACGATTGAGATTCCACACGATGATGAGATGGGTCGGATGTGCCCATTTTGGATAAGTTTTTAGATCTGATGCTTGATCTCCTCGTTTTCTAACAGAGAGTGGTGATAGACTGGCCCATTGGGTAGCAGTGCGTCGAGGGTTAGATCGATTGAATGTTTGACTTGACAGTGTAGAGGTACCCCAATGGGTGGGGAGAAGATGTCTTTGTATTATTCCACGACCATATCCACTTGCTTCTATTGCATGGAGAGTTCGTCCGCAAAGGCCATGGATGTGGTTGCAACCTTCCACTCACTTTGAGAGTGAATCACGAAGAAGACAAACTTCCTGGTTTGAGAGATGACCTGCCTACATTGCTTGGCATAGATCAAGGAAATGGAAGTAGGTGGGACTACCTCAGGTATCTTGTACAATTTCATGTCCAAGGTAATACTAACACTATGAGGCCTCGAATCATATAAACATGATGTTTCCATAAATGAGGTTGACCCAAAAGAAGATCACAAACTTCAAGAGAAGCAACATCACACGATACCTCATCTTTGAAGGGCTTGATGCCATGGGATAGGAAATAATGTTATTTGATGTGAAGATCGCTTCCTTGGAGGAGCCATCTGATGGTGTACGGCTACGGGTGTGGCATTGCCAGAAGGGCTCACCGCTTGACGACCTCCACTGAGATGAGGTTCTTTTGGCTGCCATTAACAACAATGAATTGTAGCAAAGTACCCTTCACCCACATTTGTGAATGAAAGAGACATTTTCCTTCCTCTGGTTCATCAAGTTCACCGAGATGGATCATGGTGGTAGCAATGGTGGCACTAGGTCTCGCATCATTAATCCATCTCCCATTTTCTGGTTTTGACTTTGAGTCGAAACCTGCATCTGATTCAGAGGCTTTCACCTACACCACCAATGACTTCTTTGAGAAAAAATAAATAGTGTTATGCTAGGGGCTCTTATGGAAGTCGCACCATTTCCCGATGTCTTTCTTCGTATTCTCATTGTCTTTCTTTGTTTGCAACTTAGATTGGTTTTCCTGAGGCTTCCCATCTTTTCTCTGCCCTTTTTTCTGTGAGTTGGGGATGCCCTTGCCTTGTTTTTTCCGTGAGGGGTTTCCAGACCCAAACTGTCGTGTCTTTTGCTAAAGTTTATGCTCAATTTTGACAACATATCGATAGGCCACGCTCAAGAATGAGATGCCCAGAAACTCCATTTCTATTTATATGTATCTATGCAGACCACTGTGGTACTTGAGCACTGGATATCGCTCAGAATCTTTGATACCCAGCTTGGTGCGCAAGGTATGGAAGATATTCGTGAACTATGACACTATTTGGTCCCTTTCCTACCACAATGTGGTCCATTTTTTGTACAAGTCGTCATAACTTCCAACATGGTAGTATTATTACTTAATAGCATCCTTGAAGTTTTCCCAGGTGAGTGAGACTGTAAATAATGAGGGTTCCTTTGTTGCCTTTTGCTCACATAAAGTTTCCCACC
The DNA here is from genome assembly GCA_900067695.1 of Picea abies. Classification (NCBI taxonomy): domain Eukaryota; kingdom Viridiplantae; phylum Streptophyta; class Pinopsida; order Pinales; family Pinaceae; genus Picea; species Picea abies. The sequence continues at coordinate 3,911 of CBVK0100164022.1, forward strand.
AATTTTTGACACGGGGGATGACTTTGAGGAGTGCAAATGTAATATTATCTCTATTGGAAAACTTATGGAAATAAAAATACCCTTCTAGCAGATTCAACCATTTGTCTACAACATATGCGTCTATCGGACCTTCAAATATAGGAATATCAAAGTTTATCTGTACCTTGAAGGGGGCGGCGCCTCCTCTCGAGGAATATCTGTCGCCTGTTGGTAGCCGTCGAAGGATTTGCACAAAACTATACATCATCTCATTCCTCTGTTGTGCAAGGGATTCCTTGAGAAACATTTTGAAAGGATCTCCTGTCCCGTCGTCTTTTTTTTTTTTTCCATGGAAGGTTGCTTGGGCATGCAAGAGCCTTTGTCCTCAAGATAAACAAGCTCGAGACCCAACTTTTTGTACCCTGACCTTGTCGGGGACATGCACTAAGAACGACAAGGACCAGAATGCTCCGATACCACTGATCCATATTTTATGAGCAAAATTAAATGAATACATATATATATTATTAACACAAAGATTCAATTAATAATAACAGAAATACAATAAAACTTGGCTTCTATTAATAAAGAAATATGTTGAAACTGTAAAATGCAAATTGGAACAAGTTTGCTAGAATGGTGGTGACTTATCTCTAAGAAGAGATGTGATGGTTGCACTCATTTGCAAGAAGATAATTACAATGAGGCTCCAAAATCTTTTTTTCCATCAAACATGAATTCCAAAAACCTAACCCTAGGAGATGAAGCGCCAAAAGTCATGTGGGCCCGTTGGGGTAAGTTGGTACATCAACTTCCCAGGGTCGTAACTTTTGCATATGATCTTCATTTTAGGAACAAAATATCATGTTGGAAAGGTCTATCCACAAAATACACATTATGACATTACATTTTGACATTATCTATAGTGTGACGTGACTATGGCAGGCCCAAAAAACGTTGTTGAGGGCCTCAAAATGGCCCCGAAAATTCAGGACCCGAAAAGATAGAAAAAAATGCCAAAATGAAAATTGAAACTGCCAAGATGAAATATGTATGTGAGCTAGTTGGAATAGGTGGGTGGCCACCGATATCCACCTAGATCATGAGTCTTGGGAAGAAAACGCTAACAAAGAGAACAAATCATAGTCTTGGTAAGTGGACTTGCTAGCATGATGAGATCACACCATTATATGCACCAAATCACTATTGATTGTGGATGTCACATAACCAAATCAGTCCACAAGATCACATGGCATTACTGAGATCTCAGTCACCTAATCCTATGGTTTGGTTGAAACAGAAATTGTTTAATATGTTAGTAAAGGAAGGATCGATGCTCCATAACTAAATTGCAGGAGATGATAAGGAGCATCAAAATCAAAATGAAGTGATTTGTTCACATCAAAGTTTGGAAAAAAATTAAATCACAAAAATATATGATTGTAAATCTAACCAACAATGCTTAAAGTATGATGGTTTTTACTGATCGAGGTTTTATTGGTTTCAACCGGTTTTATTGGTTTCAACCAATTGAAATGCATTAGGGTTCCAATGAGGAAATATGGTTTAAGTTTTGGTTCCACACATAGACTACCACAAATTCAAGATTGTGTTGGCACCCAAAGTTTTGGGTTAAGTTTTTCACGTGCGTAGTGAAGGATCAGATCCTGTCACTGAGAGGGGGGGGTGAATCAATGACACAACAATTATATCAATTTTTCATTTATTAATGCAAACAGAATTTTAACACAATATTTTATCGTGGAACCCAATTGGGAAAACCACAAACTCTTTTCTATTAACTGCAAAATTTGTTTTACATGTTACATAGAAGGAATATGTACTTCCTTTTTTATCATCACCAACCGATCAAGATGCACCCACACCCTGGTTCACCAACACCAACTGGTAGGAGGCTATGACCCCCTGTTTAGTCATATACAACTGACAAGGAAGCACCAACTCCCTCTGCAAGCACCAACCTGCTCTTGCACCACCCAACCACCCTTAATACATAAGTATCTTCAAATTTTCTTCCTGGAATCTGCTTCAGCTTTTGATCTTTTGATCTAGATTACAGAGACACTTTTTTCTCCCACTCTTTCATGTTTATATATTCTTCAAAACAACGTGAGTGTGAAACACTGTGTCCCATCGTTTGGACCATCACACTGTGATGGATTTTCGTAAATTGATCACTTATCGATCAATTTCATCCATTAAATTCGATCCCGAATCTCTGTTATTTTCACAGAGACCAAATTTCGTGAAGGCGCTTCCTTCAAGCCATCACATATGACCATGCGTTACAGAACCACAGGCTTACCAACTATAGCATCATATAAAAATTTCCTTTTAAAACTCTTATGTCATATGACCATCGACGATGACCAAAGGCTAGGCCAAGCGAGTGCTTGAGCGCTCATCAAATCAATGGTCATGATTCACTCTTCTGACGTGATGGACGACTGACGGAACTTCGCACTTCGGAACTTTGGGTTTTCAACATTTCAAAACTTCTGAATCAGATTTTCCGAACAGATCAGACGGTTAACATCTATTTCGCGGAAACGTATCAATCGTTTTTCTCACTTATCCTGTCCTTCCACTCGAAAATGATCCGACGGCTGGCAGAAATTTGCATTTCGGGAATTTCAAATGTCAACTTTTCAGAGAGTAACCTCCTCGCAGGTTTAGACTCGAAGAGAATGTTGTTCATTGATTAGGGTCTCATATCGACGACTCGATCTGTTTACAGTGATGCTCTTCTAGCTTATCCTATCCTTCCACTTTAAGATGATCCAATGACTGACAGGAATCAAGTTTGATCCGACGGTTGACGAGAATTATCATAATTGAATTCTCAATCGTTTTTCTCGCTTATCTTGTCCTTCCATTGAAAAGTGATCCAATGGTTGTGAAGATTCTTGAAGCAGATCCATGATCAAGAATGATTGCGCAACCACAATCTGTGAGAGTTTTAACTTGTCACCCAACTCCAGAATGGGAAGATGTGAGCTATTGGAGAGTCAACCACAATAGTTTATCTTTGAAGCTATAAGATTGGATGGTCTCGACTAATTGCATGATTGGAACAAGCGTGATGTTTAATTCTCCTTTCAATATCCGCAATACATCCCTACCGTAGATTTGGCGATTGCGCATCAATGGTCTTGATGTGTTCTGCATTTCATCACACCATACCTACTGATTTTAAATGCACCATCTCTTCTGAGCTTGATCTATGTGTTTTCTAACCCTCCTGAGCTTTTATCATAGGAACATTGTTGATCCTAACGTGATCAACAATAATCACGAATTTCTTCAACTTTAAGGTGATGTTCTTCTGTCGATTCTTTTTCTTCGTGAGATTAACCTTGCTGCTCTGCTTACTATGACTGTTGACATCAATGAAAACACATGAGTGACAATATGCCCAACAATATCCCCCTTTTTCATTGAGGGAAACATACTAACTTCATACACAAACTCCTCCTGTGATGTTGCATCTCTCTCTTCTGAAGTTACTCTCCCCCTTTGAAATCAATGGCAAAGGGTTTCTTCTCCAATGATCTGTCTGTCTAAATACTTTTGATCAGAGTCTTGACCATTGGTAACTCCTCCTACAATCACACTTTTCCTTCCATAACTGAATGACTCCTTCTGACATTGATTACTATATCCCCCTGAATAGGTTCCAACTAATGCATTATTTTCTTGAGAGATTTAGGTAGGAAGAAGGAATACTCCCAATTTTTTTTCTGAGATATTCAAATACATCTCTGCTTAAGGGTTTTGTAAAAATATCTGCCATTTGTTCTTGTGTTGGAACATATTCCAATTTAATGTTTTTTTTTTCCAGCATGATCTCTTAGTTAGTGGTATTTTATGGGAATGTGTTTCAATTTTGAGTGCTAGACAGGGTTCTTAGAGAGACTTATCACGCTTGTATTATTGCAGTGGATAGTAATGGGCTCTTCAAATACTATTTTGATGTCTTGTAGAGTTTGTTTCATCCATTCCACTTGTGTGCAACATTCTGTTGTTGCAATATACTCAGCTTCAGTGCTAGATAGAGAAATTGAGGATTGTTTCTTACTTATCCAAGCAACCAATGATTCTCCCAAAGAGAATGCTCCTCCACTTGTACTTTTTTTGATATCTACACTTCCTGCCCAATCAACATCTGAATAGGATTTTAATGTGAATTAATCCTTGCCAGGGTACCACAAACCAAGATCTATGGTTCCTTTCAAATATCTAAAGATTCTTTTTACATCTTGAACATGGCTCTCCTTTGGTGTTGCTTGGAATCTATCCACGATCCCAACAACTTGATTGACATCAGGTCTGGAAGCTGTTACATAGAGAAAACTGCCAACCATTGATTTGTAGTGTTTTGGATCTACATTTTTGGACTCATCATCCTTGCTTAGTTTGCATCCAACTGTCATGGGTGTACTAACAGGTTTGCAATCCTCTATCTGGAATCTCTTAAGCATATCCTTAACACATTTAGACTGATGGATAAAGACTCCTCTTTTGGACTGAATTATTTGTAATCCAAGAAAGAAATTCAGTTCGCCAAGCAAAGACATTTAAAATTCTTGCTGCATCATCCTAGCAAAGTCCTTACTCATTTTATCATCATCACTGCCAAATATAATATCATCAACATATACTTCCATAATAATCATGTTATTACCATCAATTTTACAGTAAATATTGCAGTCTGTTGATCCCCTTTTTAGGCCCTGTTTTTGTAAGTAAGAATCTAGACTTGCATACCATGCTCTAGGTGCTTGTTTTAGCCCATAGAGTGCTTTCTTTATTTTATAGACATAGTCTCCTTTGTTGGTTAATTGGAATCCTTTTGGTTGCGTAATATAGACTTCCTCTTCTAAATTTCCATTGAGAAATGCTGACTTGACATCCATTTGGTACACTTTAAATTTTATGTAGCTGGAAAAAGCTAAGAACATCCTAATTGCCTCTAATCTGGCCACGGGTTAAAATGTTTTTTCATAGTCTACTCCTTCAACCTGAGCATACCCTTTACATACTAATCTGGATTTTTTCTTGATTACTTGCCCATCTTCATTCATTTTATTTTTATATACCCATTTAGTTCCAATGAAATTTTTATTTTTTGGTCTTGGAACTAGTTCCCAAGTTTGATTTTTTTCAATTTGGTCCAATTCTTCATTCATATCTTTGATCCAATTCTCATCTTTGCATGCCTCTTTGATTGAGCTAGGCTCAACATGTGACAACAATGCTATTTCTGTTTGATATAGTAGTTGTCTTCTTGTGTGCACTCCATCATTCATATCTCCAATAATCAGTTCTTCGGGATGATTCTTTTGATTAATTCTTGGTGTCTTTGTATCTCTTCTTGGGAATTCTTCTCTTATCTCTCCATATTGACTATCTTCTTCACTTTCACTAGTATCCATATTATCTTCTTCCCTTTCTTTTTCATTCTCTTCTACTTCTTCTAGTTGTGTGTTGAATGCCTCATCATCATCTCCATCTTCATTTTTAGGTAAGCTCTCTTGATTTTTGATCCTTATCGTTTTTAGGTGATCCACCTTGACATCTACACTCTCAACAATATTATGTGATCTAATATTGTAGCATCTATATGCTTTCTTGTTTGAAGCATATCCAAGAAAAATACCTTCATCATATCTGGCATCAAATTTTCCAAGACTCTCATCTAGTCTTTTGATGTAGCATTTACTTCCAAAGACTTTGAAGTATTTTACTGATGGAGTTCTTCCAAACCATAGTTCATAAGGGGTCTTATCACTATTAACCCTGAGCTGACCTCTGTTCAATATGTATACTGTTGTTCTTACAACTTCCCTCCAATATTCATCTGGCAATTTTTCTTCATTGAGCATAGTCCTTACAACCTCCTGAATTGTTCTATTCTTTCTCTCAGCAATCATGTTTTGCTTAGGTGTTCTGGCAACAGATAATTGTCTTTTTATTCCCTGGGTTTCACAAAAGAGATCAAAATCTTTTGAGGTGAATTCACCACCATTGTCTGATCTAAGACATTTGATTTTTGTCTCCTTTTCATTTTCAACAAGGGTTTTAAAGGCTTTGAATTTGTTGAGTGCTTCTGATTTTTATTTGAGAAAACATATCCAACCCATTCTAGTAAAATCATCGATGAACAACATAAAGTAAGACTCTCCTTGCAAACTCTTAGTCCTCGTATGTCCACATAGGTCAGTGTGAACAAGCTCTAAAGGTTTAGAGGTTGTGTATTCTTTTTCCTTGAACCTTATTCTAGTTTGCTTCCCTAGTTGACAGTGTCTACACATAGCATTTGAGGGTTTTATGATCTTTGGAAAGTTTCTTACTGCACCAAGGTTGTTGACTTTCACAATATTGTCAAAGTTAATATGCCCCAACCTTCTATGCCATAGCCAACTTTCATCTACTGAATTTATATGACACTCCTCATTCAATTTTGCATCTAGTATATATACATTTTCAGGAGTTCTAGGAGCAGTACCAACTAATTTTTCTGTGTATTCTCTCCTAATCTCACATTTTTGGGAATCAAAGATGCATAAGTGCCCCTAATCACAGGTTTGACTGACACTTAATAAACTAGGCTTCAGTTTTTCGACAAGTAGCACATTTCTGGCTTTGTCTTTTCCCAAGCTCACAGTGCCTTTCTCGAGTATGTTACTTGAGGCATTATCACCAAATGTAACTTTACCTTTTTGTTTATTTAAGTCTAAAAACTTGTCCTTGTTACCTGTCATATGTTTTGAGCACCCACTATCAACATACCAGAGATCCTTTTTATCTTGAGCTTTTAGGGCAATAAGACATTCCTTTTTTGATGTTTTTTCTCTCCAAAGTTTATTTTGCTCTCTAATGAACTTTGGTTGTTTTGATTCTTCCATTTATCTACAATTAATGGCCTTATGTCCATGTTTATGACATCTGAAGCATTGCAAGTCCCCTTCTTGTAAAGGTGAAAAGGAGTTATAGTTTCTTCTTTTAACTCGATTTGCTGCTTATTTATCCTTACAGATATAGTTCTTAACCTTCATATTTTTCTTTCTATATGCTCTACAATTTATAGCTTTGTGTCCGAAATTAGAGAATGCAAATCAATAACCAAGGAAAATGTGAGAATACATGTTTTGATAAAACTTCTTTGGTAATGTCTTGTCTTCCTTCCTAATGGGTGGAAGTAATCTTCTGGAGTTCTGATCATTACTTATCTTCTCTTCATTTTTCTTCTTGAATGTACTGAGGAAAGAATCTGCATAAGATTTTGAGTTAACATGGCTTTCCTTTTGAGAATAACCTATTCCATTTTTATTACCTGAATCCCTTTGCATGGTAATAATCTTATCTAATATTTTAGAGCTATTTTCATATTTTGTTTGAATGATTTTTGCATCCAGTTCCCTTTTTAGATAAACTATTTCAATCTCCATTCTTTCACAAGTTATTTGTTTTTCCTTAAGAGACTTTTCCATACTTTCTTCGATCTTATTTGCTTCTAAGATTTGTTTTTTCAGATTGCTCATGAGTTTTTCCATCTCCTTTTCTTCTTGTTTTTTGTATTTTCTTAATTCATCCAAGGCACTGAGAATTTCTTCCTCCATATTAACTTCTGCTTCATCTTCTAACTCCTTCTCATGTTTAATTTTTTCTATCTCATTAGATTCTTCAATACCTAAGAAAAGGACTTCATCATCATCATATTCATCGTTGTCACTAGACTAGTACGAGTTGTTGTTTTCTTCTTTTGAGTAGAAATTATTTTTCCCTTTGTAAAACCACTTCTTGTAGTTGGGTTTTTTCCTTCTTCTTGTATTGTTTGGTTTTATTTTCTTCATCTTCAAGGTCCTCCTTGGGATAGGGACACTTGGATNNNCTTCATCTTCAAGGTCCTCCTTGGGATAGGGACACTTGGATGCAAAATGAACAACTTTTCCACAGTTAAAACATTTAAAAGGAAGCTTGTCTTTTTACTTCTCCGATCCTTTCTGAAGTTTTCTAATGAAATTGGCTTCTTCCACATCAGATTCTTCATGATGGCAGGATTGAAGTTTTTTCTTCTGATTTATATTTGTCTTAGATGTTTTGAAAATTGTTTCATCTTTTGTTGATTTATCATTCACTGTTCTCATTTCATATGCTGTAAAAATTCCATGGAGCTAATCAACTGTGAGTGTGTCTAGATCATATCTATCTTCAATTGAAGAAATATTTGAATCATATCTCATAAGTGATGATCTTATTATTTTTTGCACAATGGGTTTATCTGTAATCTCTTCTCCTGCCGCTCTAATTGAGTTAATCTCTTCTTTTGCATTCAAACAATATCAAGTGTGATATCCGAAGTGAAGATGAACTCTTGACTAAAATCTGGGATTAACAATACGATATCTTGTGCTATGTTTGTTTTGATCTTATAGAAAGATTATTTTTCTTTAGATCCCCATTTGATTTCGACATTCTTTTTTTTATCATATCTTGCATGGGTTTCACTATTTCGACAAAACTGGGAACAAATTGTCTTACAAAATTTATCCTTCCCAGGAATGACTGCATTGCTTTATTGTTGTGGGG